>JAGKQL010001159.1:62439-86102 GCA_018398635.1 Cyprinodon brontotheroides
AAGTGTTTTAATAATATCAAACTGTGCACCTGGAGAATAAATAACCAATATCCAGCTATGGGCATTTTTACAGTATTAGATATTTGAAAATAGCAGCATCATCAGAGAAGTGCAAAATGACAGCAGCATGTTATTTAACTGACTGAAGGTAGAAACTGTGAAAAAGGAGGTTGTTAGGAACAGTGATGGTCGTATAGTTTTATAGCGGCCTAGTTCAAATGCTTTGGTACTCTACCCACCTCTGGTTAAATAAAATCTTATCCCTATAGTTTCTGTCACAAAGTTTGATTTTGTTGCTGATCAGTTTTCCTGTCTTTTTTTTCTCCAGATTAACATTGTTCAACAGTTTAAATGGCTGTAAGTAAATCTTTATTGCTATGATGCTCTGAGAACTGAAATGACTGCTGTATTAATGCATCTATAATTCTATTTCCCATATTGTGAATGTTTGAATGTAATATTTTTAGTCAGAGCATCCTAAATTCAGGAGGTTCCCCAGCGGGAGCCTCATCCTGAAGGCCACCACTGCTGCCCTGGCTCTGGGGTCCCAGAACGCAGCCCAGAGGGGGGCCCTGAGGGAAAAAAACCCGCCGAGGAGGTGAAGGTGGAGGCACGGGCCCGTGTCGTCCAAGAGGGTGGGGACGTCCTCAACGCCACCCTCGTCCTCAGCTGGTGGACACTGCAGTTCGGCAAGTATGTATTTAATTCACTTTTTAATTTATCTGTTTTCCCTTTGGGATGATTAAAGTAGTTATGATTTGAATGGAGGTACGCCGGACAAACGTTCCACTGGCTGCTGGAGAACGACGTGGGCTACGCCGTCCTCCTGGTGGACTCCCACAAGAAGGAGCGTGAGAGGACAGGGTCTCAGTCCCCCCTCATGGCCAACAAGGTAGCATTTAATCTGTCCTTCAGGGCATTCTGGTTCTCCTCAGTTCTAAACCTATCCTTCGTACTTGTAGGACGGCCTCCTGCGCTACGCCTCCTCATACCCCGAGTTTGCCGATGCGGTAAAATTCCACCGGGCGTTTGAGGAGGCGAAGGAAAAGTCCCGCCAACCTGGCCAGGAGGGCCAGGCCCTTGTTGGCTTTGGGGACTTTAAATATGAGACCCTGGAGAGCATCTACAGCTCTAAGGATCCTCAGAAGATCCGGTATGAGAGAACGATAGAAACTGTGTGTGCTTTGCCTCTGCTGGGATGTCAGAATCTGTTGACTCTTTGTCTCACCCGCTCAGGTTTGTCAACTATCTGCGCCGGACGTCAGCCGTTCCTGGTTCCCAAAAGGAAAAGGCCATGGAGTACGTCCGGCGCAGAGACAAGGAGAGGGTCTCCTCCACCACCGCGGCAGCCTCCACCACCACAGCAGTGTCTGTCTTCTCCACCAAGGGACTAGCGTTGGCAGGGAAGCGGTCAGCCAAGACTGCCGCACAGTCTGTGTTTTTTTTTATTTTTATTAGTTATATTTTATTACTATTATTAATATTTAATAATATATTATTAAAAATTCAGAGATTGTTAAAGTTCATCAGTGCTGCTTCTAAGGTGTCTTTGTGATTTCAGGTTCGCTGCCTTCGTGTCGTCACGCAGGCCTCTGTCTGGGTTGGAGATGCAGGCTGCACTGAAGAGGGTCGCCTACTCACCTAAGCCTGTATTTCCAGGTGGGATGAAATTCCAAAGAGATGCAGCGTGACTCTCTTCTTTGGTTTAATGTTTACGATTTCATCTCCAGCCCGCAGCAGAGCCTCTAGACCAGCTCCTTCCACACAGACATCTGTGGAGCCTACCGATGAGGAGCTGGTCCAGGCTGCTGGCGACATGGAGGAATGTAAGTAACGAGCATCTAATTTATCAGACTTTTGTTTACAAAAAAGTTATGACTGATGCTGATAGTTTTCTCCCATTTTATTTCACAAATGATAAAATAAACCAAATGAACCTGAAGTGAAACAGTAAGTTGGAGTCAATAAATAATTTGCTTTTGGCTGTTAGCTGTAGCTCACTCATCACTAACTGCTGCTTTTCACCTCTAGATTCCTCATCATGGCACCCGTTTTTCTTCTTCTTCTTGTTTTCACCCAATCACACTCCTTCCCTGTCTTTATCCTTTGTAGCCATTAATCATTACTAGCATCCTGCTGCTGCTTCTGCAGCTTCTTTTTGTGCTTACTGTGGGAGCTGCAGATGGAACTTGTGTTTTACTAAGACGTGTGTTTTGTTCAACATCAGATGAACAGGCGGGTCCTTCCACCGCCTCTCTGCCTCAGAGGGTGTCCCCTGCTGGACAGGGGGAACCCACTGACGAGGAGCTGCTGGAGGCCACGCAGGAGCAGGGAGAACCTCTGCAGCCGCAGGATCCTCCAGAGTCACCCTCCACGCAGGAGACCCTGTCCAGACGAGACCCTGTACCCCCTGCTGCTGAGGTTTGCTGACCGAGACTTTATACTTCAAGCATTCTGGCACCAGTGGAAGCCTGGTTTGCAAGTTAAATTGCTTTCTTCTTTCTGCAGACGCTGCCTCAGTCCTGGAGGGCAGCGCTTACAGCAGAGCAGCAGGAGTGGATCAGCCGGACGCTGTTCGTCAGGGACCACATGGGGAGGCCTCGCCTCACCACAGAACTCAAACTGTGCACAACACTTTACAGGAGGAGAAAATTGGCGGAGGCTGGGGAGGGGCCACCGAGTCAAAACAAGGTGTACCTCTGCAGCAAGTGCGGGCAGCCAAAAAGACTGGACACCGGACACACCAGGGTGGGTGGTGTTTCTTACTGCGCCACAATTGGGGGTAAGAGCGTGGAGGAGTGGAAAAAAGAGTTCAAAAAATAATTTTTTCAAAAGGACCCCCCCCCAAAAAAAAAGACATTTAATATCACACGCAAATAGTTTGTAGTTCATTTTATAGTGTTTCTTGTTATTGTGTTCCTTTGCAGGTTTTATTCTTAAATTGTTCATATCCATTGTTTATCTATAGCTCCAGTTCAAAACAACTTGTTTCATGGAGGAAACTCAATTCAGTCCGATTACAGGCAGGTGATACTCATCACCACTCAGTCACCATCAAACCAGAGGTTCTTCCATCAGCCTATTTTGGTAATGCTTGGTTACTGCAGCGACAAGTGGCTGTGGGCATCTAACTTCAGGACTCATCAGGCCTGCTGCAAAACAGAGCAGGTAAAGCAAAACAGAACACTCCTGCACTTTATTCTATTTCATTTCATGGCTGTTTGTGTATTTAATGGCTATCTTTGGGATGCAAAATCAGTGGTGTTGTAAATAACTTGAAAGCACTGCTGCAGCTTTGTGTAATGCATGTGTTATGAACACTCCTGCACTTTATTCTTTTTCATTTCATGGCTGCTTGTTTATTTAATGGCTATCTTTGGGATGCAAAACTGCAAAACGGTGCTGCCTGAACAGCCACTGCTTCTGACAGGTAAAATTAATTGTTGCCCACACTAAAATAAGTCTTTGCTGGTGGGGGGGACAGAGAACAATTTCCCCAGCACCTCTGCTCTTAGGTAGATGTCAGGCACTGAAATGTTATTTCTCTGCCACTGACTGGTCTCAGTTCATTAACCCAAACCCCGGTCTCAGTTAATGAATTGAGAATAATCAGTGACAGAATTGATTGACTTAAACTCAGTGGCTAGCACCATCACCCGGCAGATGTTGAAGAAGAGCCATAACCATTATTCACACTTCCGATATGGCAAATATTTCATTTTCGACAATTTTGTATTAGGGATAGCATATATTTTATATTGTTCACTCAAGTGCTATGACGGTCTGACAGGAAATTCAATCACCTCCAATAGTCTGTACTTCTTTGGACATAAACCAGGGGAGAGCGCGTACGCAGTCCCCCACTACCACAAATTATGCAGTCGAGATTCCCACATTTGGGGAATTCGCAAAGGTCAGCACAGCCGGGGTGCAATGGCCAAGCCTCACTCTGGGTGAACCTCCTTCATGATCAAGGTATCCCCCCTGCCAGGTAAGTATGATGTGGAGCGGTCTAAGTCAAGCATCCCATTCATGGCAGCTGAATGCTGGTAAGCGGTGGCCAATGAAACCCCCAACCTCCAGCACTTGTTAAGATCAGGCATGAGCTATTGTGTCCTTTATAATAGGAGAAGGAGCCCAAAAGCATCATCATTTCAGATCAAAGGCACCTATTTTGATATGAGTGAGCCACCCTAGTTTGTTGGAGATGCTTATTCTTCCAATTGACACAGAGCTGACGGGATCCGTGGCAAAGAGTCCATTCATGATTCCTATATGCCTTGTAAAATACAGGCATAAAATCTACAAGGTAATCAGATAAGACTAAAAGGGGAATGCCTCCAATTACCTTGAATGGGAATGAAATTTCCCAGCCTTTTTGGCTGTCACTTTCTAAAAGTCTAAGGTCAACTACACAGTGCGCAGCTCCCTGTCACTGAGGAAAAAGCCATCAGTCTCAGTCAGCTAGGATTCTTTTGAAGGAAAAACAGCAGGTGGAAAGCTCTAGAAAGCTGGGCTTTTTCTACTTTGCAGAGTCTCAGAGGAGGGAGTCAGAAATCAAGTTTGGTACAGATTGGACAAAGCATCTACGAGATATTAGCCATCAAAAATGCAGATTTTGACAATCTCAGATGCTGCTGCGACTGTACCATGAGGACCTGGGACATCAAACTCACAGGCTCCACCCAGAGTGAGGCCTCAAACATCATATCCGAAATTTACCCCTGTACGACAATCTTGATCGTTTTGGCCTAAAATTGGTGGTAGGGTCCTATGACCGTACGAAGATACCCTGCTGGCAAAAATAAGAGAGTCTACTGTTAAAGCAGCATATTTAGAGGTTGCCTCATGGAAAATACAAGGACTCCAGTGTTGCACCTCGTTGGGCTATCCAAACTGTTGCATATGGGAGAATATTGGCCTAGTGTTTAGATGTGCTATCTGAGATACCCACAGGTGGCTCTCTGAGCAAGACCATTAACCCCACCTTTCTCACCAGGCGCCGAACACTGGCAGCCAACTGCTCCCCAAGGGGATGGGTTAAATGCAGAGAGGTAATTTATCCATTGTGCGATCAATAAAGTTCTATTTTCTGCTATAGGTAGAGTTAGCAAATTTTACCCACTTGTTCCAGACTGTCATATGAGCGTGTGTTGGCCTTTTCGGGTCCAAAGCCCACACGGTTCTTGAGTTATACACTCTAAAAATTTCCAGTGTGTGAGTGGGTCCTTTGCAGTCATTTGCATGTGAAGTTTGTCACGGCAGGATACCCTATTAGAGACTCAAAATTCCCCTGGTCATGAGTTAAGAAAATATGGAAACGCTTCACGATCACGCGTGTCATCCTTGCGCAGGGGCCATGCTAATCTTCTCTGTATCGTATCCAATTTTGCATATGTCGCTAGCTAACTAACGACAAGCTGAGAAGAACAGGGCCTGATTTTTGGACCCCTCTTGGCTTTGAGAACACTGCAAAACGGTGCTGCCTGAACAGCCACTGCTTCTGACAGGTAAAATTAATTGTTGCCCACACTAAAATAAGTCTTTGCTGGTGGGGGGGACAGAGAACAATTTCCCCAGCACCTCTGCTCTTAGGTAGATGTCAGGCACTGAAATGTTATTTCTCTGCCACTGACTGGTCTCAGTTCATTAACCCAAACCCCGGTCTCAGTTAATGAATTGAGAATAATCAGTGACAGAATTGATTGACTTAAACTCAGTGGCTAGCACCATCACCCGGCAGATGTTGAAGAAGAGCCATAACCATTATTCACACTTCCGATATGGCAAATATTTCATTTTCGACAATTTTGTATTAGGGATAGCATATATTTTATATTGTTCACTCAAGTGCTATGACGGTCTGACAGGAAATTCAATCACCTCCAATAGTCTGTACTTCTTTGGACATAAACCAGGGGAGAGCGCGTACGCAGTCCCCCACTACCACAAATTATGCAGTCGAGATTCCCACATTTGGGGAATTCGCAAAGGTCAGCACAGCCGGGGTGCAATGGCCAAGCCTCACTCTGGGTGAACCTCCTTCATGATCAAGGTATCCCCCCTGCCAGGTAAGTATGATGTGGAGCGGTCTAAGTCAAGCATCCCATTCATGGCAGCTGAATGCTGGTAAGCGGTGGCCAATGAAACCCCCAACCTCCAGCACTTGTTAAGATCAGGCATGAGCTATTGTGTCCTTTATAAGAGGAGAAGGAGCCCAAAAGCATCATCATTTCAGATCAAAGGCACCTATTTTGATATGAGTGAGCCACCCTAGTTTGTTGGAGATGCTTATTCTTCCAATTGACACAGAGCTGACGGGATCCGTGGCAAAGAGTCCATTCATGATTCCTATATGCCTTGTAAAATACAGGCATAAAATCTACAAGGTAATCAGATAAGACTAAAAGGGGAATGCCTCCAATTACCTTGAATGGGAATGAAATTTCCCAGCCTTTTTGGCTGTCACTTTCTAAAAGTCTAAGGTCAACTACACAGTGCGCAGCTCCCTGTCACTGAGGAAAAAGCCATCAGTCTCAGTCAGCTAGGATTCTTTTGAAGGAAAAACAGCAGGTGGAAAGCTCTAGAAAGCTGGGCTTTTTCTACTTTGCAGAGTCTCAGAGGAGGGAGTCAGAAATCAAGTTTGGTACAGATTGGACAAAGCATCTACGAGATATTAGCCATCAAAAATGCAGATTTTGACAATCTCAGATGCTGCTGCGACTGTACCATGAGGACCTGGGACATCAAACTCACAGGCTCCACCCAGAGTGAGGCCTCAAACATCATATCCGAAATTTACCCCTGTACGACAATCTTGATCGTTTTGGCCTAAAATTGGTGGTAGGGTCCTATGACCGTACGAAGATACCCTGCTGGCAAAAATAAGAGAGTCTACTGTTAAAGCAGCATATTTAGAGGTTGCCTCATGGAAAATACAAGGACTCCAGTGTTGCACCTCGTTGGGCTATCCAAACTGTTGCATATGGGAGAATATTGGCCTAGTGTTTAGATGTGCTATCTGAGATACCCACAGGTGGCTCTCTGAGCAAGACCATTAACCCCACCTTTCTCACCAGGCGCCGAACACTGGCAGCCAACTGCTCCCCAAGGGGATGGGTTAAATGCAGAGAGGTAATTTATCCATTGTGCGATCAATAAAGTTCTATTTTCTACTATAGGTAGAGTTAGCAAATTTTACCCACTTGTTCCAGACTGTCATATGAGCGTGTGTTGGCCTTTTCGGGTCCAAAGCCCACACGGTTCTTGAGTTATACACTCTAAAAATTTCCAGTGTGTGAGTGGGTCCTTTGCAGTCATTTGCATGTGAAGTTTGTCACGGCAGGATACCCTATTAGAGACTCAAAATTCCCCTGGTCATGAGTTAAGAAAATATGGAAACGCTTCACGATCACGCGTGTCATCCTTGCGCAGGGGCCATGCTAATCTTCTCTGTATCGTATCCAATTTTGCATATGTCGCTAGCTAACTAACGACAAGCTGAGAAGAACAGGGCCTGATTTTTGGACCCCTCTTGGCTTTGAGAACACTGCAAAACGGTGCTGCCTGAACAGCCACTGCTTCTGACAGGTAAAATTAATTGTTGCCCACACTAAAATAAGTCTTTGCTGGTGGGGGGGACAGAGAACAATTTCCCCAGCACCTCTGCTCTTAGGTAGATGTCAGGCACTGAAATGTTATTTCTCTGCCACTGACTGGTCTCAGTTCATTAACCCAAACCCCGGTCTCAGTTAATGAATTGAGAATAATCAGTGACAGAATTGATTGACTTAAACTCAGTGGCTAGCACCATCACCCGGCAGATGTTGAAGAAGAGCCATAACCATTATTCACACTTCCGATATGGCAAATATTTCATTTTCGACAATTTTGTATTAGGGATAGCATATATTTTATATTGTTCACTCAAGTGCTATGACGGTCTGACAGGAAATTCAATCACCTCCAATAGTCTGTACTTCTTTGGACATAAACCAGGGGAGAGCGCGTACGCAGTCCCCCACTACCACAAATTATGCAGTCGAGATTCCCACATTTGGGGAATTCGCAAAGGTCAGCACAGCCGGGGTGCAATGGCCAAGCCTCACTCTGGGTGAACCTCCTTCATGATCAAGGTATCCCCCCTGCCAGGTAAGTATGATGTGGAGCGGTCTAAGTCAAGCATCCCATTCATGGCAGCTGAATGCTGGTAAGCGGTGGCCAATGAAACCCCCAACCTCCAGCACTTGTTAAGATCAGGCATGAGCTATTGTGTCCTTTATAATAGGAGAAGGAGCCCAAAAGCATCATCATTTCAGATCAAAGGCACCTATTTTGATATGAGTGAGCCACCCTAGTTTGTTGGAGATGCTTATTCTTCCAATTGACACAGAGCTGACGGGATCCGTGGCAAAGAGTCCATTCATGATTCCTATATGCCTTGTAAAATACAGGCATAAAATCTACAAGGTAATCAGATAAGACTAAAAGGGGAATGCCTCCAATTACCTTGAATGGGAATGAAATTTCCCAGCCTTTTTGGCTGTCACTTTCTAAAAGTCTAAGGTCAACTACACAGTGCGCAGCTCCCTGTCACTGAGGAAAAAGCCATCAGTCTCAGTCAGCTAGGATTCTTTTGAAGGAAAAACAGCAGGTGGAAAGCTCTAGAAAGCTGGGCTTTTTCTACTTTGCAGAGTCTCAGAGGAGGGAGTCAGAAATCAAGTTTGGTACAGATTGGACAAAGCATCTACGAGATATTAGCCATCAAAAATGCAGATTTTGACAATCTCAGATGCTGCTGCGACTGTACCATGAGGACCTGGGACATCAAACTCACAGGCTCCACCCAGAGTGAGGCCTCAAACATCATATCCGAAATTTACCCCTGTACGACAATCTTGATCGTTTTGGCCTAAAATTGGTGGTAGGGTCCTATGACCGTACGAAGATACCCTGCTGGCAAAAATAAGAGAGTCTACTGTTAAAGCAGCATATTTAGAGGTTGCCTCATGGAAAATACAAGGACTCCAGTGTTGCACCTCGTTGGGCTATCCAAACTGTTGCATATGGGAGAATATTGGCCTAGTGTTTAGATGTGCTATCTGAGATACCCACAGGTGGCTCTCTGAGCAAGACCATTAACCCCACCTTTCTCACCAGGCGCCGAACACTGGCAGCCAACTGCTCCCCAAGGGGATGGGTTAAATGCAGAGAGGTAATTTATCCATTGTGCGATCAATAAAGTTCTATTTTCTACTATAGGTAGAGTTAGCAAACAGAACAGGAGTTACATTTGCATGTTTAAACCATGACACCACCCATGTTGTATTGCATTTCACTGTAGTATTACCTACATGGATTCCTCCATTGTCTGCAAAACCTCCACTGGCGAAACATTCGTATTCTGCACTATAATCAATTTCATAATTAGTAGGTGGGGCACCTTGTGTGGTGCTGAGGTTAAATTCAGCACACAAAGACTCAAATCTGTGTCCCTCCCAGTTTTCCAAGTATTGATGAGAATTTCGTGAACCATACAATAGTCTGCAACTTATCCCGCACATAGGTAATTTAAAGAATGACACAACATCATTTCCGGGAGTAAACTCACCTTTTTGACATTTACTTCTTTGCACCTCTGCACATTCTACAGAATTGTATTTTTCTGGAATAACAATCGGGGCTCCTCCAGGAGCACCGGAACAGATTAAACAATCATTTGCTGTTAATTCTTTAGCCGTATACCATAACCAATTATACCATGTATTCTGAACTGCCCTTTGCCATAGAGCATCACCTCTTGGTCTAAACCCATACCATCTAATGTCATGTAATCTATTCACAGATCTTGGGGTAGCAATATTTGTATGGCGTGCATTATAAAATGTATCAAGGTCTCCCTGATAATCGCGACAGCCCTGATTTTCAGAACAACCAAACTTGTTTGGTCCCTCAACCTTTCTGGTTGTTCCTTCTTCTACAGGTGGCAGTGTCACCACTACAGTCTCCTCTTTTAATGGTAATTGGTCGTCTACATTATTTGGTTGGTTATTATTTTGGGATGTTTTGGCATCGTCTTCTTCCTGTTTGACATCATCTGCTGAGATGCATGTTGATTGATGACCTACTTCTATATTTGTCATGATGGGTTCACTAAAAGCGACCCAAGAATGCAGAACACCACTGACGGACACAGGGATGAAAGTTTAACAAGTTTATTTGCACAAGCATACAGAATGTACTGGTTCAGGTTCGGGGCCTGGATACTGGTTCACCGGAGTCTGCGTGAGAGACAGTTCAGTTAGCGTTGCCAACAGAGGTTTGATTTCCAGAAGCTTACTGATTGTACCTTGAGGGTTCTTGAGGTTTAGCTTTGGGGGAGTCTCTGTTGGATCTGGAGAGGAGTTCATCAGCAGAGTCCGCTAGCTGCTTCAGCGTCTCACTTCTAGAAATGCACAGACCTTGGCTTTGGGTTTTCCAGCTCTTAGCCCTGAGCTGCTTGGAGGTTCTCTAAGGTTCTTCAGGTTTGGCTCAGAGGGTCGGCTCGGCAGGTTAGCTCTTCCTGAGCTTCTCGGAGGAGACACTGTTTTCCTGGAAGACAGAGACAATGGTTAGAATCCAGGCTGGATTCAAAGTCATAAAGTTTCACTGAGGATCTAGGCTTAAGCGCTGACCAACTGGAACAACACTGCGGCGTTGAGGCAAGGTCTGAAGACAGCTTAAGTAGTGGATCCTCTGATGGTCTTGATGAGCTGCAGCTGTGCAGGAGGCTCCCTCAGAGGATCCACGGCGGACTCTGTTGGAGTAAGGTGGAATTTCTCCAGCTCCCAACAATATTATCATTAGCATTCCTCCCTTCCTTATTTGGGGAAGGCGTTGTTTTAAAGGTTGTAGTCGTCGCGCTAGCTATGGTAGGTGTCTCTCGTGTGGGTGGAGGGTCATCTATTTTAGTGGGAATTCGGGGTGATGGGCCCTTATTATGCACTTCACTAGAAATCGGGAGCTGTTCTAATTTTGGAAGGTCTGCATCTCTACGTCCTACTTGATCTCCATGTCCTGGTGTTGTCATAGAAATGTCATCCTCTGGAGGAAGATTTGGAGAGCATGTATCATCCTCTAGAAGAGTCTTGTCTTCTGGGGTTGCCCATAGAAGACTGGACTCTATTCTCTCACCATCTGTTGATTCTACTCTTAACTCATATTCCTTCCCTATAAGGAAAGCTATCGCATCTGCTTCAACAAACACACCACAATTCGTCTTTCTAACCCCTAGGTTACAGTTTATACCTTTTTCATCCTGTATCTTTTCATCAGGGAATGCAAATGAACCACACATTTGGCGTCTGTTAATGCCAGGCAACAAGCTAAAAATTATGAAGTTTCTTTTTGATAGGTCATAGTCTGCATCTTTATCTGCAACCTTTATCATTATTCTTCCTTTTGCCTTAGTTACTTCACCGTCTAAATCAGTTATCCTTATGCGAGTGAGCTCACCTTCTCCTTGTACCTTTGCGTTTGTATTAGGGTTAGTCATTAACATGTTATAAGTATAAGTGTTGTCATATGCTAACCTGGGTTCTATTTTTACTACTATATCAAAACCAAAGTCCGTTATATAAAACGTGATTTTACAGGGACCTGCTGTCCTTACTTCTCTGTCTTCTTCCTGTCGTCTCCCACACAATACCCTCGAGTCATGTTTTACTTCTGCTTCAAAAAGAGTGTTAGAGTCGAGGACGGCCTCAGTATCAACTATCCCAGCTTTCCATATCCACTTTAATTCTGCTTGTCTAATCGTGCGTTTTTTATTGATAAATATTGGACTGTTTGAACTTTTGCTAAAACTAGTATGTTCTATTTTGGCTGGCAGAAATAGTGGCATGTGCTTGTCTGGATTGTCATTGCGTGTGTTGTACTTATCTAATTGTTTGGAGATGGATCCCTCCTGTGATGCTGTCATCACACGTCGTCTGGCCAGAAGCTTCTTGGTCTTTGGTCTTCTGTAGTCAGGTCTCAGGATCGGGACTTCTTGTCGTTCAGTCGAGATTGGCTGGTTCCGTGGTGTCTGTTGCACCCTGCGACAGTCCATCTCTGTCTCCGCTGTCACCAGGTTCAGCACTTCTGCCAACACCCATAGTTGAACAAGTGTCAATAACATCCTCATCGTCACCACCTGTTTGTTCACACACTTCACTTCTACCTTCTTCACTTCGTCTTTCATATGAAGTTTAGTGCAGTGACTGAGGTGGTACCAAACGTTACTCCCCTCTATTTGTATTGCGGTTGGAGTTGCTCGCGTGACCTCATGTGGACCGTCCCATCTCACGTCACTCCACTTGCGCCGGAACCGCTTAACAAAAACCTGGTCCCCTGGCTCCACTGGTTTTTTCACCACAGTCTCTGGAGTGGATTGTCTGGCCTTTTCCTGCAAATAGATAGCTCTATGGATGGCAGTTAGTTGTTCAACATAACTTTTCATCTCTGTTTGCATTTGTTCAAGAGCAGAGCCCTCAAATGGCAGCCTCCATTGAGGCACAGGCATTGGTCTGCCAGTAAGCATTTCATGCGGGGTTAAATGTGTACTTCTATGAACTTGCATGCGGTAGCTCATAAGTGCTAGTGGCAAAGCATCAACCCAGTTAAGCTTAGTGGAAGCACATATCTTCAGTAATTTAGCTTTCAAAGTACCGTTAATTCGTTCCACGATGCCTTGGCTTTGAGGGTGGTAAACCGCACCCAGTCGCTGCTTGATCTGCAACTTTTTCAACACACCTTTTAATGTTTTCTGTACAAAAGCCGGACCGTTATCAGAACTTATTTCAGAGGGTATCCCAAACCTTGGAATCACCTCATTTGCCAAAAACTTGATTGCTGTTTCTGCTCCCATTGTTTTTGATGGAACAGCCTCAACCCAACGGCTGAATCGATCAATAACAACAAGCATGTATCTTTTACCATTGACAGATTTTATCATGTCAACATAGTCCATCACCAGGTGTTTAAAGGGTCCTTCTGGAACTGGTATGTGACCTGTTGGTGATTTAATGCCTTTTCGAACGTTATGTTGTGCACATATTTCACATTGGCTCAAAGTTTCGTCAACCAATGCTCGCATGTATGGAGACCAATAACCTAGTTCGTTCAACTTGTTCAACACCTTTCCTCTATCACAATGATCTGGTCCATGTGATTCTGAAATTAACACTGTCAAAAGTGCCACTGGTGCCACCAAATGGCCAGTCTGTGACCTCCACAAACCTTTGTCACTTTCTGTACAACCTCTTTTCGCCCAAAGAGCCCGTTCAGCTGGACTCGCTTCCTGTTGCATCAGAATTAAGTCTTCAGGTGTCACAAGAGGTTCTAAAGATGTGACTGTTGCTATAACAGCGGTCTGGCACCTGGATGCCTTCTTAGCGGCTTCGTCTGCTGCATTGTTTCCCTTCACTGTCAACTCACTGCCTCTCATATGCGCCTTACACTTTACTATTGCCAGTTTAGAAGGAAGCATCATTGCAGCGATCAGTTCTGTCAGTTGTGTTTTATGGTGTACTGGAGTACCGTCTGCTCTCCTGAAACCTCTCTGCTTCCACACAGCAGCGAACAGATAACAGACACCATGTGCATAAGCTGAATCTGTATAAATGTTTGCTACTTTTCCTTTTGCTAACTTACATGCTTCTGTCAGAGCTTTAAGCTCTGCCAACTGAGCTGAGCAAGGTTGCTCACACATTTCAGCTTTAACTGTCACAAAATCATTACCTTTCTGTTCGACCACTGCAAATCCTGCATGGTTACCCAAGTGATCCCTGAAACAGGAACCATCAACAAAGTATGTAACTTCAGCATTCATTAGCGGGCTCGACTCCAAGTCTGGTCTTAGTCTGGTATACTTCATTGTTTCTGCTAGACACTCATGAGGTTATCCCTCAAATGGGAGAGGGATAGTGTTGGCAGGGTTTGTAGTGTGACATCTTTGGTTGGTTATGTCTGGATATGTCAGAAGTGGCATATACTGTAAGCATCTTGCCTGTGTTATTACAAATTTACCATGGTTTATCAATTCAGCGATCTTGTGGTGTGTCAAGATCGTCACTGGATAACCCATAGTGATGGTGGCAACTTTCTCATAAGCATGATAGACTGCTGCTAGTCCCTGATAACATGGTGGCCATCCTTGTGCCACATTGTCCAGTTTAGTACTATAGTAGGCGATAGCCTGTTTTCGACGACCCTCACAGCTTTCCTGCATTAGTACTGCTGAAACATACATGTCTTGTCTTTTAGCCACATATAGGTACAATTTTTTTTCATAGTCTGGCATTGCCAGTGTTGGTGCAGTCTGCATGTCTTGTTTTAGTGATTCAAAAGCTATTTTTGCTTCTGGTGTCCATTTCAGTAAAGCTTTTAGTGACTGGTTCTCTGACTCCTTCATGAGTTCTCTAAGTGGCGCTGTTTTTTCTGCATAGCCATCTATCCAGTCTGCATTGAAACCTGTCATTCCCAGGAACGTCATCATCTCACCGACTGTTCTTGGGCATGGGGCTTTACTCACACCTTCCAGCTGAGAAGGCGAGATGGCAATACTGCCTTGCGAAATCTGTCTACCTAAGTATTCAACTTGCGGTTGACAGTATTGTAGTTTTGTTTGTGAAACCTTGTGTCCTCCTTCAGCCAATCGCTGAAGTACTTTTATGGAGTCTTGATGACAGTCCTCCAATGTTGGTGCACATATTAATAAGTCGTCTACATACTGTAGAAGGGTGCTTTTTATTTCAAGTCAACGTTCACTATTGGCTGTGGGGGCTGAGCAGGTGCTTGTGGTTTTATTGGATTAGTCTCTGTCTGGGTACGGCTAGCTGGCGGTGCGGCCACTTCCCCAGTTGACATCAGTGATGCCTGAGTTTTGGCTTTTGCTTTTTCTTGGAGCTCTCCCAATTGTAATTGTGCCAGCTTCCTCTGGACCGCCTTTTCCTGGTCCTTAGCCTTCTGCTCATCTTTTCTGTATTTTTCCACAGCATGCACTACATGATCTCGGAACTCTCTGTGTGGCATTGATGTTAGTCCCACTACATCCTCGAGTCTGCTACGCACTGGTGGTGGCATAACTTCAACAATGGCATTGCGAAACAGGGTGGTGAGCACTGGACTGTTCTCAATTTCTTCCTCAGTCTCTTGTTTCCACCTCTTTAATTGCCTTGCAACATATGTAGCAGGGTTCTCTGCTTCATCAAGCGTCTCTCCTCTGAGAGCCTTTGGGTCAACTTTAGTTGGGTATTCTGCTCTTAAAGCTTTCCACAGAGCAGTTCGAAAAGCGTTAAATTCAATGCCATCGGCTCTGGCCTTTAATTAAAATTGCAATTTTCCTGTTGCCATGCACCTTCATACCTGCTTGAAATCTATCATTGGGTCGTTTAATGTGAGGCCTCAGTCTCATTTCCACGCCTCCTGCGTCTGCCATAGGCACGGCCCATCGTCTTATTGGCCTTGGAGGATCCGCTGCAGCTGTGGCCCCCCCATGGGTGGAGTTAATTGGTTCTGCTGCCTGCATATTAGTGGTTTGTTTTTCAATCTCTTTTTCCATTTCCTCAATTAGTGAATAGTCCTCCTCTCTTTCATCACCTTGTTCAAAATCATAAAAGTCTATCCAATATGTATCTCCTTTTGTTTTCCCATCATGTTCTGCATAACAGTTTATGATTTTGGTAGCTCCTTCTGGTCTTGCACTACCCCTGTGCACGGTTTGGGAAGCTTTTTGACCTGTAGGCTTATCCATTCTGCTGGTACTGCAGAATTTTGGTTGCATATCTGCTAATGTAATTGGAGAGACTCTACTCCTCTGGCCTGATGCATGTTGAGCAGCATCGGTCACGATCTGACTTCCTCCTCTGGAGTTATTTTGGACAACATCAGCCTGTGGCTGACACCCTCCTGTGTCATGACCAGAACGACTTTGAGCATTAGTGTGCTCTTTAACGTCGCACACTCCAGTAGCACGTGGTAAGTTTTGAAAAGAATCGTCTTGTTCAGCAGCTGCATCTCTTTGGCTGCAATCATCATTTCTGTATCCAAAGTCACCTACTATATTTAGCGTCCCAGTCAGTGATGGATATATGCCAGAATATTTCAGCTCGTCGCCTTTTTCCTCTGATTGCTTTTTTATTTCCATGAGTTGTTTCTTTAAGGTACTCCTGTATTGTTTTCCCTCATCTCTGAAGAAATCTAAAATCTTTAGCTCAAGCTCTCGTTTTTCTCGTCTTTTCTTTGATTTATCTTTTGCCTTGTAGTCTGAGATCCTTATTTCCATTTCATCACACAGATGTGGATCAAAGCTACCGTTTTCTGGCCAGGGTTGTGAGAGATGTTTGGTACGATTGTGCCACTTCTGAGAAACTTTTGGAATTTGTGTGACATATTCTGGATGCTTCAGTCCAATAATCACTGTCGGCAGATTAGACATTTTGTATTATTTTATTTATTTATTTATCGTTCTATTTTACTTCAAAAGGGTTTAGGGTTCTAAAGTTGTAAGTGTTTAGTTATATCAATAGCCTTTTGTTGTATAAATGCTAGGTTAGACTGTCATGCAGTACTTTAGTGTTGCTGCACGAGCCCTTTAATGTTCTAACTTAAACCTGTATTATAGATAAGGCCTTTAGGAATGTGTAGTTATATACTAATTTTTAAAGTTCACACTTAAAATAGGGATCAGAGAAAATGAAACAATGAACCAGACACCGAGCCAGCAATGAAAGCTTGCAATTGAAATCAGAAAAAAACAACAAATCTTTGTCTGCAATTTAAGTTCACACAATGGAGCACTATGTTAAAACGTTATTTACCACACACAATATCTTCATAAGGTTAAAAAAAAGGAAAAGTGAACCAAGCTTCTGTATTTGAGAAAGGCGGGGTTGTGAGTCTGAGCACAAGTGGGAGGGGGAGAGAGATGGTAACCTGAAACTTAGAGGTGGGAGGTGGGGTAAAAGAGGAGTGGTGAGGGAGGGGAGGAGAAAGAGAGAGATTGGGAGGAGAAAGGGAGGAGAAAAGGTGGGTAGAGCAAGAGCGGGAGAGAGAGAGTGGGAGGAGAAAGCGAGAGAGAGAGAGAGTGGGAGGAGAAAGGGAGGAGAGAGGGTGGGTGACTGTTGAAAGAAAAAAAAAGGAAGAAAAACTTACAATTCTTTGCCGTAACTTAAAACAACCAACTTTGTTATATCCGCACCGTATGTGACAATTCGCTTTATAATATTTGACAACTTTTCAACCCAGAATGTCTAAACATATGACACAGTTAAGCCTTTCGTTGGAACGAGCAAACGGACACTTTTTCACAGCAGTCAGGCACATGCAGATTTAGAAAATGTGACGCAGCAAGCAATAAAAGTTGAAGCAGACGTCTTTTGCAAATTTACAGTGATCACTTTCTTTCTTAGTTTAATCTTAAATGTTTTTTAGATTTATTTATCCAATTCTTTTCTCTGTCAACTTTATCTCTTTATATTTTAGACTCTTGAATACCTACCTTATTGCCTCGGGACACTGTTTTCAGCCGAATTAAATTACAGTGAGTGATTAAGCAGATTCGATTACAGATCTGATGGAAGTTTTAAATTTGAACAGATGTTTTAGTGCGCGCTTAGATTTCTTATCACCAAATACTCTTGCAAACAGCACCAGTCATATAATCACACGTTCACCTCAGAGCTCTTAGACATTCATACCATTACATGCCATGGCAATTAATTGGTTGTGCACAGAATTCTTTAACTTCATAGACCCAAGCAGCTAATTTAAACTAATTTGCATGCACTTTTCAACTCTTTTATCAACTTTTCGGTCTGACAACATCAACACAGAACCAAGCTGCCCTGCTATTTCTTTCTCCGGAGATAAGCAACTTCAACAACTGAGATCTCAATATAGTCCTCTAGACTCAGGCCTTTTCTTAACAACAACAGTCGAACTGCAACTCGGCGACATGTTCTAGGAAATTTATTTCCTCACTAGAATGAGATATACATAATAGTTGCATCATTCATAATGATACATCACTTATAATCCGTGACCGCCAGTTTCCACCAATTTCTATGAAGTTATGGTGCAATCTCGCTTCAGCAGATTACTATTAATCATCAAATAATCCGAGCCAGTTCTTGACAGCTACTATTTGTCTCAAGATGCCAATTTATGCTGCAGCAAACATCCAGTGGCAAACAGACAATCGCCTGATACAGTTAGATGTGCGGGTAGCTTCCAAACAGCTTAAGTGATCTGCTTTATATCAGTCATTAAAATGGGAGCAAGGGATTTAACTCACCGTCTCCTGATGACTTTCTTCAGTGATCCTGAAGTTGGAGGGGGGCCCCACAGTTTACTGCCGCTGGCTGGAAGCCTCCGCACGTTAATGGTCCCGGTTCTTTTCTCAGCCAGGCCAATGCATCAAATGTGGTGGCTTTCAATGGTAGAATGTCAAAAATCAGGACACCTTCAGTCGATCATCTGATTGCCCCAGGACGGGAGAAGAAGCATTTATTTCAAAGATCAAATTGACATGCTGTCCACTTATCGAGCGCTGAACATTTCAACAGAACACATCTGGCTTTTCTCAACTCTTATTCAAATCTGGGCGTTTATATAGTTTCAACATTGCAGTGTGTGGATGTATGTGCACGACTGGACGCTCTGAAGAATTTCCTGGAAGTTCTTGGCCTGGGACCCGATTGCGTGCGAGTGGGCCTTAAAGACCCTGTTTTCGCCAAGACTTGTACTTGACTTCCAGCCTGTGAACACACTGTTATTGCCAAGATGTGTACGTGGCTTCCAGCCTGTGAACACCTTGTTATTGCCAAAATATGTACGTGGCTTCCAGCCTGCTTGCTCTGTGTTATCAATTATTGTGAGCTTAAGGTCACAATAACCTAAGGCAACACAATTTGCTTCTACAATACACTCTAAGAATTTCCAGTGTGTGAGTGGGCCCTTTGCAGTCATTTGCATGTGAAGTTTGTCACGGCAGGATACCCTATTAGAGACTCAAAATTCCCCTGGTCATGAGTTAAGAAAATATGGAAACGCTTCACGATCACGCGTGTCATCCTTGTGCAGGGGCCATGCTAATCTTCACTGTATTGTATCCAATTTTGCATATGTCACTAGCTAACTATCGACAAGCTGAGAAGAACAGGGCCTGATTTTTGGACTCCTCTTGGCTTTGAGAACACTGCAAAAGGGTGCTGCCTGAACAGCCACTGCTTCTGACAGGTAAAATTAATTGTTGCCCACACTAAAATAAGTCTTTGTTGGTGGGGGGGACAGAGAACAATTTCCCCAGCACCTCTGCTCCTAGGTAGATGTCAGGCACTGAAATGTTATTTCTCTGCCACTGACTGGTCTCAGTTCATTAGCCCTAACCCCGTTCTCAGTTAATGAATTGAGAATATTCAGTGACAGAATTGATTGACTTAAACTCAGACAAGCTGGGCTTGTCTATGTGGTTTCTTTCAATAGTAGAATCTCAAAAATCAGGACACCTTCAGTCGATCATCTGATTGCCCCAGGACGGGAGAAGAAGCATTTATTTAAAAGATCAAATTGACATGCTGTCCACTTATCGAGTGCTGAACATTTCAACAGAACACATCTGGCTTTTTCTCAACTCTCATTCAAATCTGGGCATTTATATAGTTTCAACATTCCACTGTGTGGATGCACGTGCACGACTGGACGCTCTGAAGAACTTCCTGGAAGTTCTTGGCCTGTGACCCGATTGCGTGCAAGTGGGCCTTAAAGACCCTGTTTTACCCTGATTTGTATGTGACTTCCAGCCTGTAAACACCCTGTTATTGCCAAGAGTTGTACGTGACTTCCAGCCTGCTTGCTCGGTGTTATCAAGTGAGCTTAAGGTCACAATAACATAAGGCAACACAATTTGCTTCTATATTCCCTCCTGTAGTTCATTGAAAATGAAATACTAATGAGATGTTGCATAGTGATGGTAATATTATGCAACTACCGACGCAGCCCAGTATGGATGCAAGTTGAGAAAAAACAAATTAAATGAAAAGTAAAGTGTCATGATTAATAACAAAACTAAAGTGAATAACAAAACAGAGTGAATATTACTGAACCTTCAAAGAAAGATCATCATTTTCCACATGGCCATGATTCGATTAGTATGGGATTGAAAACCCCTTTTTCGTCCTGTGGGCATCTTACTCTTTCATTTCATACTCATGTAAGAGGAAACTATCCCATCGACCCATGCTTCCCCCAAACATCCATCCTTCCTCCGGCGTCGGCCGTAGCACAAATCGCATCCTGACCATGTTACTCACGATGATCTGTGAAACCAACACTGTTTGAACCATTCAACCCAATCTTGATATTACTTAATATGTGAAGGATAACTATTCAAAACATTTCAAATAACTCGAACTTAGTCATAGTGTGTCGTAGTATATAAGGCTAGGTAAATGAAAGGAAAAAAGAAAAAATAAGTAAGTCAGTCAGTCAGTAGTCTGAGTCCCAAGTCCTCTAAACAGCCGCCTATGTATAGCTTACCATGTAAAATAATAAGACAGTAATAAAGATTATAATGCAGAATAATAATGGCATAATACAGATTATAATGCAGGATAATGGAACATTACATCCATGTTGTCATCAGGATTATTTTACTAAATACAAAATGATTTATGCTGGTGATTTCTTCTTATCTGTGAAAAATCAAAAATATAGTTCTTTCACTTCAGGGGCTTGTCCCTGGCCTTCAAAGCATGAACACAGGAGCATGCGTTCACGCCTTCAGCATTCTTGCAGCGGCTGTTGATGGTTCATAGTTGGGCAGTCCCTGGTCCCAGGTCGGTCGTCATCCATTTGTAAACCGTCATCAATATCCATCTCCTCATAATAGGCAAGATGCAACACACAAGCAGAAAAAACACAATAAGTGTAATTGTCACAATTACCCCAGTCTTAACTGCAAGTGTTCCCCATTCTCCTAAAATTTGCTCCAGGCTCTTTAAGGACAAACCACTAGTTTAGCTAATACTGTGTGAAAGGTTCCTGTTGGTGCAATGTTCAAAGGTATGTAAGTACAGCATTCGGTACCAATAAGATGACAAACTCCTCCCATTTTGGCTAAAATATAATCTAAAGCTTGTCTATTTTGAATTGCCATTCTACTGGTCTCATGTAATTGGTCACCTAATGCCATAAATCCTTCCACTGTGAAGTTAACCATTCTTTGTTGATTATAGTAAACATAGTTTATCCATTCAACGTTTTTATTAATTGCAACCCAAGGCACAATGGATTCTAGTCCTGCAAGCACCTCATGTCGCGCTTTAAATTCATTTGGGATACCTCCAGGCTGTCCCATTAAATCCAGATAAACCACTTCATTAAGTCCGTAATTCCGTATACTTCTGCGAGATCTTGTTTTGTTGCTTTCTAACCCAATTGAGTCTTTAACTCCTTCATACACTAGGGTAATGGGTACCTTCATTCTTACTAAGGCACAGAGTCCAACCCACTTAAGGGGTAAGGTGTTTACCAGAATATCTTCACCGCACATCCAGTAACTGTCTGCTACTGGGTATGTTTGATCTCCTAAGAAAAATAAAGTTGGGATCGTCATAGTTATATTTTCACATTGTTGTTCCGCAAAGTCAAAGTTTTTATACCATATGGGTTTTTCTACAAAAACAGGAGTTACATTTGCATGTTTAAACCATGACACCACCCATGTTGTATTGCATTTCACTGTAGTATTACCTACATTGATTCCTCCATTGTCTGCAAAACCTCCACTGGCGAAACATTTGTATTCTGCACTATAATCAATTTCATAATTAGTAGGTGGGGCACCTTGTGTGGTGCTGAGGTTAAATTCAGCACACAAAGACTCAAATCTGTGTCCCTCCCAGTTTTCCAAGTATTGATGAGAATTTCGTGAACCATACAATAGTCTGCAACTTATCCCGCACATAGGTAATTTAAAGAATGACACAACATCATTTCCGGGAGTAAACTCACCTTTTTGACATTTACTTCTTTGCACCTCTGCACATTCTACAGAATTGTATTTTTCTGGAATAACAATCGGGGCTCCTCCAGGAGCACCGGAACAGATTAAACAATCATTTGCTGTTTATTCCTTAGCCGTATACCATAACCAATTATACCATGTATTCTGAACTGCCCTTTGCCATAGAGCATCACCTCTTGGTCTGAACCCATACCATCTAATGTCATGTAATCTATTCACAGATCTTGGAGTAGCAGTATTTGTATGGCGTGCATTATAAAATGTATCAAGGTCTTCCTGATAATCGCGACAGCCCTGATTTTCAGAACAACCAAACTTGTTTGATCCCCCAAGCTTTCTGGTTGTTCCTTCTTCTACAGGTGGCGGTGTCACCACTACAGTCTCCTGATTTAATGGTAGTTGGTCATCTACATTATTTGGTTGGTTATTATTTTGGGATGTTTTGGCATCGCCTTCTTCCTGTTTGACATCATCTGCTGAGATGCGTGTTGATTGATGATCTACTTCTGTCTGCTTATCTATATTATCATTAGCATTCCTCCCTTCCTTATTTGGGGAAGGCGTTGTTTTAAAGGTTGTGGTTGTCGCGCTAGCTTTGGTAGGTGTCTCTCGTGTGGGTGGTGGGTCATCTATTTTAGTGGGAATTCGGGGTGATGGGCCCTTATTATGCACTTCACTAGAAATCAGGAGCTGTTCTAATTTTGGAAGGTCTGCATCTCTACGTCCTATTTGATCTCCATGTCCTGGTGTTGTCATAGAAATGTCATCCTCTGGAGGAAGATTTGGAGAGCATGTATCGTTCTCTGGAAGAGTCTCATCTTCCGGGATTGCCCATAGAAGACTGGACTCTATTCTCTCACCATCTGTTGATTCTACTCTTAACTCATATTCCTTCCCTATCAGGAAAGCTATCGCATCTGCTTCAACAAACACACCACAATTCGTCTTTCTAACCCCTAGGTTACAGTTTATACCTTTTTCATCCTGTATATTTTCATCAGGGAATGCAAATGAACCATACATTGGCGTCTGTTAATGCCAGGCAACAAGCTAAAAATGATGAAGTTTCTTTTTGATAGGTCATAGTCTGCATCCTTATCTGCAACCTGTATCATTATTCTTCCTTTTGCCTTAGTTACTTCACCGTCTAAATCAGTTATCCTTATGCGAGTTAGCTCACCTTCTCCTTGTACCTTTGCGTTTGTATTAGGGTTAGTCATTAACATGTTATAAGTATAAGTGTTGTCATATGCTAACCTGGGTTCTATTTTTACTACTATATCAAAACCAATGTCCGTTATATAAAACGTGATTTTACAGGGACCTGCTGTCCTTACTTATCTGTCTTCTTCCTGTCGTCTCCCACACAATACCCTCGAGTCATGTTTTAATTCTGCTTCAAAAAGAGTGTTAGAGTCGAGGACAGCCTCAGTATCAACTATCCCAGCTTTCCATATCCATTTTAATTCTGCTTGTCTAATTGTGCGTATTTTATGGATAAATATTGGACTGTTTGAACCTTTGCTAAAACTAGCACGTTCTATTTTGGCTGGCAGAAATAGTGGCATGTGCTTGTCTGGATTGTCATTGCGTGTGTTGTACTTATCTAATTGTTTGG
>JAGKQL010001161.1:12650-37734 GCA_018398635.1 Cyprinodon brontotheroides
TTAACCAACGGGTACAGCAACCTACCGAATCAGTCGACGCATTCCTCACAGCACTTCATGCCCTAGCAGAAAGCTGCAACTATGGTTCCCTACATGATGAACTGCTACGAGACAGATTGGTGGTGGGCATTAGAGACACAGCACTGTCTCAGAAAATGCAGCTGGATAGCCAACTCACTCTCACCAAGGCGATCACAATGGCCAGGCAGTCGGAGGAAGTTCGGCGCCAACAGACGGACCTGAGGGGGGAGATGAGCACTGCTAGCAAAGTAGCTATGGATGCACTGCACAAAGCTAAAGGAAAGCAGCGGAACGCGACGCAATTCAAAGCTAAAGGACTTAAACCGGGACATGCAAAAGCAACGACTCACACGGCGACGGGAAACAAGGCATGCCACAAATGTGGAAAATCACCATCTCATCCTGCGGTTCAGTGTCCGGCTCGGAACGCTGAATGCCACAGCTGCGGCAAAAGAGGGCACTACAGCAAGGTATGCAGACTCATCAGCTCTGTGAATGAGTTAGCCGAGGACACAGATGGACTGTTTCTAGGTGAGGTGTCCTCGGGTGAAGAACCATGGATGGCTGACATAGGCTTACAGGGCAGCAAAGTGACTTTTAAAATAGACACGGGTGCCGATGTAACAGCCATACCAGAGACAGTATACAAAAGTACCATGCCCGGTGCCAAAGACATTAAAGCCGCCATGAAACAGCTGTATGGCCCTGGTGGTGCAAAGTTGAATGTGCTAGGATCAGTCACCGAAACACTCACCTACAAGGACAGGAGCATCACAGAGAGGATCTACATCGTCAGAGATCTACACGTCGGGCTACTGAGCAGGCCAGCTTCAGTGAGGTTCAAACTGGTTGTGCGGATGGACATGATCGACCAGGAGACGGTGAGGACGACGTACCCAAAACTCTGCGATGGACTGGGGCTGGTGCAGAAGCCCTACACCATCAAACTCAAGCCGGACGCCAAACCCTTCTCTCTCAAAGTTCCACGGCGAGTACCACTACCTCTCATGGGCAAGGTGAAGCGGGAGCTGGAGAGGATGGAGAGCCTGGGCGTCATCAGCCGCATTGAGGCGCCAACCGAGTGGTGCTGCGGCATGGTGGTGGCTCCCAAGAAAAACAACGAGGTGAGGATATGTGTGGACATGTCACCAGTGAACGAGTCAGTGTGCAGGGAAAAGTTCATCTTGCCATCGGTGGAACACACCCTGGGCATGCTGACAGGGGCCAAGTACTTCTCCAAACTCGACGCAAACATGGGCTTTTGGCAGATACCGCTCTCAAAAGACTCAGCACTGTACACCACCTTCATCACGCCATTCGGGCGGTACCACTTCAACAGGCTACCCTTCGGGATCAGCTCAGCATCGGAGCACTTCCAGAACAGGATGACATCTGAGGTCACGGCAGGCCTGGAAGGCGTCGTCTGCCACGTCGACGACATCCTCATCTGGGGAGACACGAAGGAGCAGCACGACAGCAGGGTGCATGCAGTCCTGGAGCGGGCAGAAAAGGCCGGTGTGACGCTGAACATGGCAAAGTGTGAGTTCGGGAGAGAAGAGGTAAAGTTCCTGGGGCACATCATCTCAGCTGAGGGGGTGAAACCAGACCCAGAGAAGACAAAGGCAGTTCAAGACATGAGGGAGCCGACGAACATCAGCGAGCTTCGCAGCTTCCTGGGGATGGTAAACCAGCTCGGGAAGTTCATCCCCAACCTCTCTGAGAAGGACAAGCCATTGAGAGCCCTGCTCTCAAAGAAGAACATGTGGTGCTGGGGGCACGACCAGCAACGTGCTTTCCGCAGCCTCAAACATGAACTCTCCACAGCGCCAGTACTCCAGCTGTACGACCCAAACAGCCCACTCAAGATCTCGGCGGACGCCTCATCTTATGGGCTGGGAGCCGTGCTGCTACAGAAGAAGGCAGAAGCGTGGCTACCGGTCGCGTATGCTTCCAGGTCGCTGACCGACACAGAACAGCGATACGCCCAGCTGGAGAAAGAGGCACTGGCACTGACATGGGCCTGTGAGAGGTTCAGTGACTTTATCCTTGGAGTGCACTTTGAACTCGAAACAGACCACAAACCTCTAGTGAGCCTGCTGGGAGGCCAGGCTCTGGACGCACTGCCACCACGAATCCAGAGATTCAGGATGCGTCTGATGAGGTACTCCTACACGATCTTCCACACACCTGGGAAAAGCCTTACCTCAGCTGACACACTCTCACGCGCCCCACTGACAAATGCAGTGACAAGCAGCGACAACGACCTGATGGAGGACACCAACATCTACGTCGAAGCGGTGCTGGAGCACCTCCCGACCAGCGACAGGTACCTCACAGAGCTCCGCAAACAGCTGCAGGGCGACAGCGTCTGCGCGCAGGTGATGAAATACTGCGTGGAGGGCTGGCCGGACAGGAACCAGCTACAGGGGCCCGCCAAGCACTACTGGCACGAGAGGGCGTTCCTGACTGTGCAAAACGGACTACTCCTGAAGGGCACAAGGTTAGTCATTCCTGCAACAATGAGAGACACTGTGTTAGACAAAATACACGAGGGGCACCAGGGCATAGTGAAGTGTAGGGAGAGGGCTACCCAAACAGTATGGTGGCCTGGGCTGAGCAACCAGATCAAAGAGCTGGTACTCAAATGCAGAGAATGCATCAAGGAGAGGGCCAACCCAAAAGAGCCCCTGATGCCAACCCAACTACCTGATAGGCCATGGCAGAAAGTAGGTGCAGACCTTTTCGTGCTGAAGGACAAAACTTACCTGTTAGTAGTTGATTATTTCTCTCGCTATATTGAGATTGCCCAACTCAGCCCCACACGATCTGTTAATGTGATCACACACCTCAAATCAATGTTTGCACGTCACGGCATTCCAGAGACTCTAATTAGTGACAATGGGCCACAATTTTCTGGGCATGAAATGGAAGCCTTTGCCAGTGACTATTGTTTTGAGCATGTAACCAGCAGCCCAAAGTACCCCCAGAGCAACGGTGAGGCCGAGCGTGCCGTCCAAACCGTGAAGAGCCTGCTTAAGAAAGCCGGCGATCCCTACCGCGCTCTGTTGGCCTACAGAGCGACACCCCTGAGCAACGGCTACAGCCCTGCCGAGCTGCTCATGGGACGGCGCCTGCGCACCACTCTGCCGGTCCTGCCAGAGAGGTTACAGCCAGCACTTCCAGACCTTCGCGACCTTCAGCGGAAAGAGAGGGAGAAGAGGCGAGCAGACGCACAACACTACAACAGCAGACACAGAGCACGAGACCTGGGTAAGCTGTCACCAGGTGACGGCGTCTGGATCACAGACACAGCTGAGCCAGGTACGGTAACATCCGCACACGGCACCCCACGATCTTACCTGGTCGCTGGATCACAGGGGACACTGCGGCGGAACCGTTCTCACCTGATTCCTATGCCAGAGCAGAGGTCAGAGTGCGAGCAGCAGCCACTCAAGGTGGACAGAGGTGAAGAGACTCCTTCAGCAGTCAGACCGACTGTGAGCTCACCTCATATCACAAGAACCAGGTCTGGCAGGAAAATAAAGAGACCGGACAGACTTGACCTGTGAAAATAATAAGAGAAAGAAACATATACTTACCTGTGAAATGAAAAGAGAATGTGAAATGCTTACCTGTATATAACAATCATAAAAATAGAAAAAGAAACATATACTTACCTGTATATGACAATGGAAACTTTCTCTCTACAACAGGAGAATGAGAATGTTGAAATGCTTACCTGTATATAACAATCAAAAAAAAATGAGAAATGCTTACCTGTGATTGTGTTTGGTTTAAAACACTGTTTATGTTATGTCAGTTATGTGGCTGAATGCTAAATGTCTGGTGTTATGAGACGTTTGAAATGAAATGAATCTTTTATCTTGAAAGGTTAAAGGAAAGAAAATCCTGTAAGTTGAACGAATATGTTGGTTACAATGTTCTCAGGTTAACAGCAAACTTAAAAAAAAAGAGTAATCTGTTCTGGTTCCTTCTTTTTAACGGATCCAGTAAATGGGGATGTGGTGTTAACCAGTGTTTATGTGATAAAACCTGCCACGTGTTATACCAAATGTGACCACTAGGGGGAACCTTACTCCCTTGGTATGTAAGGCAGAGCATTGTATGAGAACGGCAGTTATTCAATACAGTTGAACAGAAACGTATGCCAGTTGTGACGCTGTTTGAACTGCCCACGCTGGTTGTTCAGTTCTTCACTGTTAGCATCTGCTATGTTTTAATCAGCCAGATCAGTTCCCAATATGACTTCTGATGAGACAGTTCCTTAAAGAAGAATCATTCCAGACTATCTGTGGCTGAACTGCAGAGGATGGAAATATTGGAGAATAAAACTGAATTTTATGCCATTTTTCTGATTCTTATTTTGAAAATTAATGTACAATTTTGGCACAATAAAGGCATTTTCTATTCTATTCTTCTATTCTATACTACAATTAATATTCTATATTCTAGTCTAACAAGTCTAGTCTCTTTCTCCTCCAGTGAATCGTTTCTCTCCATCAGCTGTTGTCCTCAGTGGGATGTTTCATTCTTCCTCCACATTAAATGTTTTCCTGTCATTTGGATCCTGACCTTTAGATGTTTGTATTTTTTCTCTGTCAGTTTCTGGTGTTTCTTCTTTTGAATTTCAGACTGTTGGTATTTTACCGCAGGTATTTTCACTGCTGTTCCAGTGCTCTTGTAATGGTTCTGCACCATTAACCTCACTGGATCTGCTGGTTGTTTGAAACACAGCAGCCCAGTTTAGAGGCAGCAGACACTCTGACCATATATGGCTGATAGAAACAGAGCTGAGTCAATGTGAAGGTCAGAGGATGGATGAATGAAGGAAGTCAGTGAAAGATGTCACCTCCTCCTGCTCCTCCCTCTCTGGTTATTGGCCAGTGAACTGAAAAGGAGCAGACCCACTTCTGATGTGAATGGTGTTCATGAGAGGAAGATGTTAAAATAAAGATGAAATATAGATTTAAAACAAAGTCATCAATTCTTCCTGCTTTTCTCCTAATAACGAGGTCCAGCTGCAGTCACTGAGGTTTCTCACTGTTTCTGTCCTCCATCTTTTCTAATCCTTCAAATCCAAAGTTTATATCATCAACTTCCTGAAGCAGAGCTGAGGCAGCAGCACTATGGGTTTCTGTGTGTTTCTATCCTGTAATGACGTCTATCAGTCTGAAGGCGGTCCAGATTCAGCTCAGCAGTCCAGAGTTCCTTTCCTATCCACAGTAGTGTCCTTACTGTTGACCCCATTAAAGATGAAGGAGCAGGAGGTAGGAACAGGAGGTAGGAACAGGAGGGTAGAACAGGAGGTAGGAACAGGAGGCAGGAGGTAGGATGGGAGGTAGGAACAGGAGGTGGAACAGGTAGGAGGAGGTAGGAGCAGGAGGTAGGAGCAAGAGGAGGTAGGAACAGGAGGTAGGAACAGGAGGCAGGAGGAGGAACAGGAGGTAGGAACAGGAGGTAGGAACAGGAGGAGAGCAGGAGGTAGGAAGGAACAGGAGGTAGGAACAGGAGGTAGGAACAGGAGGTAGGAGCAGAGCTAGGAGACAGGAGCTAGAACAGGAGGTCAGGAGGTAGGAACAGGAGGTAGGAACAGGAGCTAGGATCAGGAGGTAGGAACAGGAGGGTAGGAGAAGAGGTAGGCAGGAGGAGGTAGGAACAGGAGGTAGTAGGAGCCTTGGGAGGTAGGAGCAGGAGGTAGGAACAGGAGGTAGGAGAACAGGGAGGTAGGGACCAGGAGGTAGGGGCAGGAGGTAGAGGAACAGGAGGTTAGGAGCAGGATAGGAACCGTAGGAGCACTAAGGAACAGGAGGCTAGAGAGCAGGGACTGCAGAACAGGAGCTAGGAACAGGAGGTAGGAGTGGGGCAGCAGAGGGTAGGAACAGGAGGTAGGAGCAGCAGGAGGGTAGGAACAGGGAGCTGGGAACCCAGACAGGAGGTAGGAACAAGGTAGGAACAGGAGGGGTAGGAGCAGGAGGTAGGAACAGGAGGTAGGGGAGTAGGAACAGAGGTAGGAACACAGGAACGTCCCTCCAGCAGGAGGGTAGGAACAGGAGGTAGGAACAGGAGGTAGGAACAGGAGGCAGGAGGAGGTAGGAACAGGAGGGTAGGAACAAGGGGAAGGAGAGTAGGGACAGAAGGAGTGGCAGGGCGTAGGAACAGGAGGTTAGGAACCAGGCCAGAACAGGCGAGGAACAGGAGGAGAGCAGGAGCTAAGTCTAGGAGCAGGAGCTCCAGCGTAGGAACAGGAGGTAGGAACAGGAGGTAGTGGGAGGTAGGAACCCCTGGGGCAGGGAGGTGGGAACAGGAGGTAGGAGCAGGAGGTAGGAACAGGAGGGAACAGGAGGTAGGGAACAGGGAGCTAGGAACAGGAGGTAGGAACAGGAGAGTGAACAGGAGGTAGGAACAGGAGGTGGAAGGAACAGGCCTTGAACGGGAACACAGGAGGGGGGGACAGGAGGTAGGAGCAGGAGTAGGAACAGGAGGGACAGGAACAGGTAAGGAGACTAGGAACAGGAGGTAGGAGCAGGAAATCAGGAGCAGTGTTAGGAGCAGGAGAAGAAGATGAGGAGCAGGAGGTAGGAGCAGAGGTAGGAACAGGAGGTAGGAACGGAGGTAGGGCTCCAATCTGCTGGATTCAGACTCATATTCAGAGTGTTAGGCTGGAACCCTGACCCAGTGGTTCTGGATGCTTCTTCTGTCTATCAGGTTCTGAGGCGTTTGATGAACTCAGGAGTTCTACAGGAACTTTAAACTGTTGCAGCTCTTTGGACCATGTGACGTTTGTTTGGGTCGCTGCAGCTTTCTGAATCTGTTGGTTCTGGTTCTTCTTCAGGTGTATTTATGCCGCTGTGCCGCACCTCACTCAGATATTGTTGGAAACTAACATAAAAATCTAATAAAACCCTGAAAATCAAGCTGCATGGAGTCATTATGATGATTATCCTGCTCAGGAATGTTGCTGGATGCAAATATAATAAAATATGTGAATATTCCATTGTGTTTCACATTAAGCGGGAGGACTAACTTTAACTAATTGATTTTAATGTTATTGTTGTTTCCTGGTTTTTAAAATCCTACAAAATGTCTTTCTGTTTTCCCACCAGGTGAAGATAAATGTTCTATTAGTTCATGAATAAATATATTTGCTCATGACTTATCAGAGAAAATCCAACTGGATCAGAACCAGAACTGCTGGCAGTGTTGAACCTTCCTATGCAGACCAAAACCTCACACACCTGCCCCAAGCCTCTATTGGATCTAATCTCAATACTTTTGTTCTTTTTCATTGTTAAAAGTAGAATTTTTGACTTTTAAATTTGGATAATTTCTAACATCTGAGCTGGTTCTGATTGTGAAGCAGAATCTGTTTAGAATCAGTTCTTTCTGGTTCTGAAGGTGAACATGTTCTGGTCTGACGAGTGAGATCAGCAGAAGATCAGAACCAGCTGTAGAGCTCTGATTGGACCTCTGGGTTCTAAAGGATGATGGTTTGGACCTTTTTCCTGGAGAAGAGACACATTCAGTCATCAAATGGTCAGTGTGAGCGGCTCAGCCTGGAATATGGCTGGTTATCTGGAGGTTGTTGGTTTGAATCCACCATGATCCTCTCCATACACCTGTTCAGGTTCTGTTGGAGGTCCATGAGGCAGGAGTCATCATCCAGCTGCTCCACCTGCTGCAGGTTCTTACAGTCCAGCATCTGGAGCTGGATCCACTGCGCCATCTGCTGGTGACAATGAGCAGCTGCAACCTGATAGAACATAGAAAATGATTGATTAGAATTAACGTTTATTAGAATATTTGACAGAAAAAGGAGCTCAGATTCAAACTAGAACTAAGAGTTTGTATCAAGAAGGTCTAATAAAGAAGTTAGAGTCATTCTGCAGAGATGGAGATACAAGCTTTAACCACAAACTCCTTCTGTAGAGGTCTCTGCAGAACAAAGGAATGTGATTGGTGGAGTCAAAGGCTCAGGAAGTAGGTATTCCTAATAGGTAGAGAGGAGAGCACAGATTGGAGCTAACATTCAATCATTTCAAGAGTTAAAGAATGAAAACTTGACATCCTCTGACATTTATTGAATGAGGAATCATGTCTGTAGTTTGATTGAAGGAATCTTTCTATGGTGGACGTGTTTCTGTTGGGAAGAGTTGATTGAATCATGAGGAACCAAGCAGGAACTGACGTCCATCAGAGCGGTGCTCTCTAACTCCAGTCCTCCAGGGCTGCTGTCCTAAAACTTTTAGATGCATCTTTGATTCAACATACCTGACTCCAGAATCAGCTCATTAGCAGAGATCTATAGAGCTTGGCTGCTGCTGCTGAGCCTGTAGTCCCAGTTTGACCAGCATCATTGATGTGTGTGTCTGCCGCTTAATGACGTCTGTAACACTAAACATTAAACCCTGGATAGTGCTCTTACTGTTGACCCCATGAAAGGTGAAGGGATGGGAGCTAGGAACAGGAGGTAGGAGCTACAATTGGAGGTACTGGGACTGAGCTGGAGACTTTGTTTAAACCAGTTTAACCAGTTTACAGCTGGATGTCCCACAGACACACTGATCTGAAAACAGCTTTATGTGTCATCCACCGTATAATCTGGAAAAGAGGAGCTTTTTAACTTCCTTTTGGTTAATCTATGAAAAACTACAATTGTTTAACATTGAGTCATTCCTAAATCTCTACAATAATGAGGTTTTATATCAGTTATTTATTCTGAGTGTTTTAATATTTCTCACTTTCCTTTGCTGGTTTACTTTTTAACTCCATATTTCTGGTTGATATTTTAGGTTTCCTCTGAATGTAGAGAACTTTAGGAAACTATGGAGCTCATGTTCCTGATCAGGGATCTGTACTGTGGCGCGTTATTCACACCTCAGAAAAAGCTTGTTAGGTTGTGTGGATTTATTTGACTGATTAATGAAGTATTTATGTTTTTAACAGGAATAAAATGTTGGTTCCTGGATGTTTAATCATAAACCAATAATGTTTTTATCATGTTTTTCCTATACAGGCATATTATAAATATACTTTTAGTTCAGTTTATTTTTGTATTAATATCAACAAGTGAGTTTAAACTGTTTTATTTACTGATCAATCTCTAGTTTATTATTAATTTATCAATATTATTTAGTTTAATGGTTGAATCTGAATAATTCAGAATGATCTTCCATTGTTAAAAAGAGGTTTTATTTTATTTAAACATGAATCTTCCTGCTAAGTTGTTTAAGCAGCAGCCTTAGTTGCTTCATGAAGACAGATTATGTTGGAATATTCAGACTAATGTTTTTATCATAAAGCTGTATTATACTTTAAGTGTATTTAATTCTACAGACTGTTGTGTTTAACACAGGTTAGAAAGCGCCCCTCTATGAACCCACCTCCACAGCCACACTCTCACATCACTCCTGTTAAACGCTTCAACACCAGAAGAAAAGAACAGAAACAGGAATCTCTCTGAAACATTACATTCTATTCATTATAGAATTGATTCCATCAAGTGGATAATTCTACATTTTAAGGCAAACACATAAATAATGACTTTTTAAATCAAATCTAATAGATGTGAATGCATCAAACTGAACTCTGCTATGAATCATTTCTGTCCCAAAGGCGTCAGTCTGATGGTTTGGTTGGGGGAGGCTTTCATGAGGTTTAGTAGAGCTCAGTTTTCTGACTGAGGTGGAGCCTTTTTACAGCAGTTTAAACAGCTGGATCATCTTTTTCCTGAGGCTTTTCTTTCTGGCTTTTCTCTTTTCCCGCTCGATGCCGCATCCTCCAGTTTTTCATCGATGTTTTCTCTCCTTCCTTCATGCGCCCGCTGCTTTCGCCGCTCTAACAGCAGACGCTTCGCCCAGAGTGAGCCTGCTTCATGTCTTGCTGCAGTTTGGCCAAAGCCGCCTTTATTGCACAGGTTTCCTGCTTTTGCTTAAATAAACTCTCCTCTGCCTCGTTTGCTCCGTTTCGCTCGTCAGTCAGGTTTTCTTTCAGCTGTTCAGCCTTTTGATGGCAGCTCGACAGCTCCGTTTTCCTCCTGATCAGTTTATTGTACAGAGCAGCCACCTCCTCTTCTAGCAGAGCCGTTAAGTTATTTATTTTGTCAGTTTAGCTCGATGCGTTCATTTTGTTTTTGTTATTTAAGTGCTAATCAATACTATGAATATTAGCAACAGTTCAGGTCATGTTAGTTCATATTTATTGTTTCTCTTTTAAAACTCAAAGATATTCTGATGAATTCAAGCTGAATTGTTCTTGTTATTAAAGTGCTCTTCAAAGCTATAATGAAAAGCCTCTTCAGATCATAAAGTATTGCTGATGCCGTAGTTCCAGGAGCAGAGCTTAGTCAGTACCTACCTCCGGGTTTTAGAGTTGAAGGCACAAAGATGATGATTCTAGTCCAGCTTTAAGAAAACCATCAGTTGTCATGGTGACTGTGGTTTAAACTGACATTTTAAGGCATTTTGTTGAGTTTCTGTTCCATTTCTCACTATGGTTTCACTCTATAGCTGATTATTTAAAGAAAAGGTGGTCAGTAAAATGGGATTTTTATCTGCAGAGTTCTCTAATTGTAATTCATCTTAATAAAAAGTATCTCGTCTCCTGATAGCCCTTTTTTTTGTTGCTGAATGTGTCTTTTTTAAATGTTTGACCAAGGAAAATTATATTGAACAGTTTCTAATCCAAATGATGGATTTATCTGATGTGTGTAATTTTTACATGTTCTATTTCCACATTTTTGTAGCGCTAAGAAGCTACATATTTCCTTTTTATTTTAAATGAGATTATTTGCAAAGGATCCAACCGTGCTGCAGGTTTAAGCAAATGGTAAGGCCAGTACTTTAAATTCTACACAAACCAATATACACTATATTGCCAAAAGTATTTGCTCACCTGCCTTGACTCACATATGAGCTTAAGTGACATCCCGTTCCTAATCCATAGGGTTCAATATGACGTCGGTCCACCCTTTGCAGCTAGAACAGCTTCAACTCTTCTGGGAAGGCTGTCCACAAGGTTTAGGAGTGTGTTTATGGGAATTTTTGACCATTCTTCCAGAAGCGCATTTGTGAGGTCGCACACTGATGTTGGACGAGAAGGCCTGGCTCTCAGTCTCCGCTCTAATTCATCCCAAAGGTGTTCTATCGGGTTGAGGTCAGGACTCTGTGCAGGCCAGTCAAGTTCATCCACACCAGACTCTGTCATCCATGTCTTTATGGACCTTGCTTTGTGCACTGGTGCACAGTCATGTTGGAAGAGGAAGGGGCCAGCTCCAAACTGTTCCCACAAAGTTGGGAGCATGGAATTGTCCAAAATGTCTTGGTATGCTGAAGCATTCAGAGTTCCTTTCACTGGAACTAAGGGGCCAAGCCCAGCTCCTGAAAAACAACCCCACACCATAATCCCCCCTCCACCAAACTTTACACTTGGCACAATGCAGTCAGACAAGTACCGTTCTCCTGGCAACCGCCAAACCCAGACCCGTCCATCAGATTGCCAGATGGAGAAGCGCGATTCGTCACTCCAGAGAACGCGTCTCCACTGCTCTAGAGTCCAGTGGCGGCGTGCTTTACACCACCGCATCCGACGCTTTGCATTGCACTTGGTGATGTATGGCTTGGATGCAGCTGCTCGACCATGGAAACCCATTCCATGAAGCTCTCTGCGCACTGTTCTTGAGCTAATCTGAAGGCCACATGAAGTTTGGAGGTCTGTAGTGATTGACTCTGCAGAAAGTTGGTGACCTCTTCGCACTATGCGCTTCAGCATCCGCTGACCCCGCTCCGTCAGTTTACGTGGCCTACCACTTCGTGGCTGAGTTGCTGTCGTTCCCAAACACTTCCATTTTCTTATAATACAGCTGACGGTGACTGTGCTGGGGCGTATTTGGGTGAGGAATTTCCGCGACTGGATTTGTTGCACAGGTGGCATCTATCACAGTTCCAGCAGCTGGAATTCACTGAGCTCCTGAGGGCGACCCATTCTTCACAAATGTTTGTAAAACAGTCTGCATGCTTACAGGTGCTTGAATTTATACACCTGCTTGGCCATGGAAGTGAGTGGAACACCTGATTCCAATAATTTGGATGGTGAGCAAATACTTTTGGCAATATAGTGTAAGTGCCTGAAATTTATATTTCCCCCTTTATTGTAGGACCAGGAAAACATCTAAACATTTCACACTTTTCTCTCTCATTAAAATGTCAGTTTGGTTTTACATATTTAGGCTAAAACTAAAAGCATTCAGAAACATAATCTGACTCTACAGCATAGCTCACGCTCTGTTCCTTGGTTTTCCTCTTGAGTTTTTCTAGAATGTTCTCTAACAAACCTCAAAGACCTTCACACAACAGGTGGAGGTTAACTCTGAAAGCAACCGGTTGCACTGGGCTTTATTTAGGTGCATCGGAGTAAAGAAAACAAACATGGCAATTTGCTTTCTGAAAACTGTCCCTTTTCTCCATAATGAAGAGTTTATGTTATGATGATCCATCGCATGAACTCCAAACTAAATATTAGAAGGGTACATAAATACCTGCACACTCATGGAAAATTTAACAACAGATTTTATTAAGTTTTTTATTTGATCAGGACTCAGGATCTATGGCAGATACAGGCGAGAACCATTCATTTTTAAACCAAACACCTCGCCTCTTCAGCCAGGACAACCATTCCCTTTAACGACCCTTAGAGACATAGACAGGTTTCAGGTATTACAGGCTAACAAAAGCAGCCAAACTCCATTCCAAAGGGGAGGACCAGCTCATCAGGTTTCAAGTTGCATGTTTTCTAAGCAAAAACAAGGCTTTGCTTTTGATCCACTCTATAAAACCTCAAACTGAACACTATTTCTGACATTTTGAATTGTAGAAAAAGCTTCATGGATGGGAAAGCAAAATGTCTTCAGACTTGGAAACAAAGTCCAGTGGATTGTTTTTTTAAACTTTTTTTGGACTCGTGTATGAAAAAAACTGACCATAATAATTATACTATTAACTATAAATTTTATTTGTTATTCTTATACATTTTTCTAAGGTCCACATTTGATGGGTGGCCATTTTCAATAATCTTTCTGCTGCTGTAAATTTACCCATTGGACAATAAAAGGGATTTTCTATTCTATAAAAGGGGTAGAAATATATAAGTAAATCTAAACAATGTATTTATAAAAAATATATCTGCAAAATCTCTAATATTTAACAACAAAAAATACTTAGTTAAGCATATTGTGCAAAACAGCAATAAAAATTAAAATCCTATCAGATTTATAGTCTCACTCTGCAGATGTATTAGAGTCTGTCCTTAAATTCCAGCCAAACCCATTTACACAGTAACAGATATAAAAACCTTTAGATAAACCAAACATTACATACACATATCTGACTCATAACCATTAAAACAGCTACATTTTCATTCATTTCGAGCCGGAACTATTCACAGACTGGATTATATTAAACTGAACTTCCAATTTTCACCACTGTTCAGTGCCAAGTAACCTTTCCTCTACGGCTTGCTTGGTCTCCCAATGAATCCTGGGTAAACCAAGGATAGAGAGGATACATCAGACCCGTCCTTCAAATGGGGCAAAAAGAAGACGCATTTTAAGGTTACATAACGAGGACTCTTGGAATCCAACAGCAGACTACCGGCGCCCGTGCTATGGCGTAATCATCGCCGAATCAGCCTTCAGGGATAGCATCCGGGATTTACAGACAGAGCAGTTGACTCGAAGCGTTGTCCCTCAATGACCTGCAGACACGATCTCTTCCAAAAATAGAAAAATAGAATGGTTCCCTTTTTCCCATTGAAACAACAGAGAAAGATACAAGTAAATCTAAATAGGATCCAAGACCCACCAGATACCAGAAAACTGAATTATTTTGTTTCTTTTTATCTTTTCAAAGCAGACATGGCAGTTAAACCAAAGTTTATTTTAAATTGTAGCGTCTTGTGCCTANTCTTACACCAAATCTAAGTTTATCAAACAGAAGGTAGAGAGGGAGACTATCTGCCCCCCATGGAGCTGCAGTCGCGCTCATTAAAAACCTCCTTTGAATCAGAATATGAGAGAATATGAAAGTGAAGCACAGACTACCACGGAGTCGCACTGGGAACAACATCAGGGTTTCTCCTCTTCATGCAGGGAAGTTTAAACAAAGCCATAGAACAAGACATTCCTAAACAAACACTTTGTAAAGTTCTCCACAATACTCAGCTGGAAACCAGATTTAACATTAATTATACTGATGTGTTTGCCCTGATTAACGTTTAAAGAACATCAGAACAAACAGAACAACTGTTTCATTTTTAGCTTCTCAGTCCAAACGTATATTATTTATTACATTCATGAATATACAGCACGTTTTCAAAATGTTCTTCAGCTCCAACAAAAAAAAAAACGTCTGGGCCTGCAGGGCCAGAGTACCAGTGAGAAATAAAGACATGCAGCCTCCAGGGAATCAGAGACGATTCTGACTGGACCTAGAAAGCTTGGCTGCTGCGATAAGATTGTTGCTCTGCAGCCTTTATGACCTGAAATGGCCTTTTTACCGTGGATTCAGCTCAACAGAACAACACCACTGTTCAGAACGAAGAGAGGCTGGTTTTAGAATAACTAACAGGACAACAATTTAAATTTTAACAAAAACAAGAAAAACATTCAATCATACAAAACACGACCTACTAAAATTACTATAAAGAAGATTATTCCTTACCCATTAATGTTCTCTGTGAAAATGTTTGCAAGAAAACTTAAAGCAACCGTGGTCCAATTGACCAGTGTTGTCTATAGTGGCTAAATGTTACGCAGCATGCTTTTAATAAAAATTGCTTTAGCTAGCATTGTTTGCTTTTATACCATTTTATATTTCCAGCGGAGCAGGATCTGTTCATTATCAGGCTTTTCTCCTAGTGCACAGTACCACCAGTTTTTTACTATGTGATTGCGGACACCCTGGCTGTTTCTGAATATGTGTACTAGAGAGCGAAAAGGGGTGGACGGTTTCTCCTGACCGTAATAGAAACTGAAGCTTCAAACAGTCCGGCGATCCGTGCAGCGGTAGAAATCTAAATCTTGTCCCGTCCCACTCCTGGTGAAATTACTCCCACTCCCATCCCGCTCCCATTCAGGCCATGACCCCCGCACCTGCACCACTCCCATTCTGGTTGTCTTCAATAAGATTTCTGCAAATACACTGAATCTGAATTTCTATGAAGGGTCAGTTAAGTTCCTATTTCCCTAACTTGTAGCCAGTAGGTCCAGTTAAAGTAAAAGGAATAATAATTTTAAATACATAATAAAAGTAACAAACAAGGAAACAGACCATGCTTATCTTAGGTGAATAAACAATCAAAACAATCAAACTTTTAGAAGTCAAGGTTAAGCCACTAACTGTTGGTCCCTCCATTTGTTGTTTTTTTTTGGTAGCTGACTGAAAAAACTCAGAAGCGAGGAAGGCGCACTGTTGAACTTTTTAGATTAGATTAATGATTTTTTGACTCGCGCATTACTATAGTGTAGGCTTCAGGAAAAATACTACCACAAATGGCGCCATTTTACTGGACTTTTTTTCCTTTCTATTTTCTTGGCATTTTTTGGCATGTGATCCTAGGTTTTTTTAGTTACTATTGGTTTTGCTCCCGCTCTCTACTTCCGTTAATGTTTAATCCTGTACCGTCGCTTGGTACCTGATGCGTTACTAACTACTTTGTACCTCCCATCCCATCGGGAATCCCACAGGAATCCCGTGACCCATGTGGATTCCGAGAAAATATGAGTCTCTCTAATATTGTGCTGGACGCTTTCTCATGTGCTCATGTCCTTGGGACTGCGCCATCAGCCTCACCCTTTAGCACTGTTCACAAGAACGCCAGTATGGACTTGTGTTTTTGTGAATTTAATAAAAAAGGCCCCTGTCTAATTTTAAGGGTAGGCATAAAACTTTCCTTTTTGATAAAGCTTATAGTTAGAGGGTCTCAGGTTATCCTGAGCTCTCTCTATAGTTATGCTGCTATAGGCTTAGTTTGCTGGAGGGCATAGGGACCCATTTTTCATCATTTTGCTTCATCCTATCAAATTCTTCATACCTTTATGTTCTGTCTGCCTTTTTCCATCATAGTAGCTTCATCTGGTCTGTTCCTGTTCAACTCTGACACCATCTTGGAGAGAAACATCAGCTGCGCTGCTGCCGTCAACACCTTCGGTTATAGATAATAGAGTTGGACTTGTTTTTCATTGCTTAATCCTGGTTGTCTCCTAGATATATCTATGAGCTCAATTTTTTCTATGTGCTCTCTTTCATCCCTTTGGCATGTAAACTGGTTCAGAGCTAACTTTTTCTCTCCTACAAAGAGCCACCTGTGGAGCTCGTTTACCTTTTCTAACATCTCACGCTGTGCTACAAGTAAATATGATCGTTACCTCCTGGAGAAGAGTGTCCCTCAAAGTCGACAACTAAGCAGAAACGTTCTACCAATCTGACTGTAAATAAACTGAATTTATTTAATTTGAGAATGAATATTCAAATATCTTTACTTGCAGAGAGATGTGGAACCAAAGTAAAAAGATAAACAGTGTTGACAGCATCACGCCGCATGCATCATGCTTCCCTGCACCGTGTTGGGGGTGATGTTTTTACATCTGAACCAGAAAGTTCAGCTTTGGTCTCATTTAAACAGAGCAGCTACACCTGTTCCCTGACGTAAAATATTATAATATACAATTTATTATAGTATCCCAAAAATGTGAAAAAGCTAAAGGGGTGTTAATACTTTTTTTTAAAGACTGTGTTTATACAGATGACGGCTGTGTTTGCATGATCTGTCTCTTTGTGTGCTGATTGTAAATCTGTCTGTCAGCTTAACGGCTGGGCAGCTCAGGTCCTTCACCATCATCACATCCTCTGCTGACCCATCAGCTGGTAAAACATGGAGGGTCAGGGTGTTGTGAACCTCTGGGAGCTGCTTCTCTAACAGAGACGGTTGTGAGGCAGTTTATTGAACAGAACCTGCCTGTCAGAGTCACCTGAGCTCCAATCTTCAGCTTTTGAATTATAGGTTTTAAATGTTCAGTGTGTCGTATCGATCTGTTGTCTGCTCTGCCTTCCTCCTCCCTCTGTGCTCCTCTAACGCTTTTCTCCCTCCTGGGATTTTTTTTCCTCTGCATCAACAAGAAAAACATTAACCGAGAAAATAAATTGTGAGACAATTATCCGATGAAATCATCCGTTTCCTCCACTTTGTCCCACAAACAAACAAAGATGTTTAGCATGTTAACCTCCTTTCATGGATTCTGGTTGGTTATTACTGTTTATTTTTCATTGCTGGGATCACTTTATAATCGGAGCTCACGGATCATGGAGCCACACACAGTCTGCAACGGAATCTACAGGAGTTGGAAGAACCTAAAGACACAACAGAAGAGGTTGCTGCAGGTGTGAGAATCTACTGACAGCCTGTGAGACCTGGAGTCATAAGATTTAAAGTACAGGATTGTTTTCTAGTAGATAAAAACAGACCATTTTATAATATCGACCTAATTTAGCTTAGAAAAAACTCTACCTTCTGCTAAAACAGCTAAAACGAGTAGAGTTGTTGTGAAAGGTTTGACATGCCACTCTGAGATTGTCATGATCTTGGCACTTATGACTGAGTTTGACTCTTTTTGTTCTCATTTTCTTTGCCCTTCGCTCATCGTCTCTATCAGATCCACCTGTTCCTGCTGCTATTAATGCCTTCAGTTCCCAGACATTGGTGCCCGATTATTCGAGCTTCTAGCGAGACTAACTGGAGTTCCCTGTGTTTAGTTCTGCCTGTTTCTGACCTGTTTCTGCCCCCAGACTTCAGAGTTTTGGCCGCCCCTGTCTGCTCTGTTTGCCTGTCCTGTGTTTCCGAGCTGTGACTTGGATTCCTGTCCTGTTACCTGGACCTTGGAACTGTTTTCTGACCAGGGCTTGGATTAAACCTCCTGGATCTTTAAACTTAGACAAGGTTCTAAGTCTAAGGACCTTCTGTTCCCCTGCGTGCTCTGGCTGCTGCAAGACGCTGCTCCTCTTCTCTCCTGGATCTCTGATGCAGGCTAAGTAAGTAACAGGCTAAAGATTTCCGCTCTTGTGGACTTTATTTCTTCTTCAGACTGAACTTTGCCTGGTTGGTTACTTTCATACTCATTATCATTCCCTATCTGAGTTCTGAAGTCACTGACCTGAGTCTCCGTTTCTGCAGAGAATCCAGCGAGCCCGCTCCGGCTGACGAGCAGCCGCATTTTGCTTTAAATAAACGCTTGTTTCAAAAACTGATCTGTCTGCTTGTATTCTGGGTCCAACGTTCTGAGCATTCTGACTGAGATAAAGACTGCTGCTTCATGATCAACTCTGCAGAACCTTCCTCAGAGGGATGGAAATGATGAAACTACTATGTTCTCAGCTTTTTTCTTTTTTTCCATTCAGACCTCCCCATATTTTGGTGGTGCAGTTCTACTCCTCCATCATTGAGTCCATTCTCACTTTCTCCATCACCATCTGGTACGCTGGTGCCACCGCTAAGGACAAGAGCAGACTGCAGCGTGTCATCCGGTCTGCAGAGAAGGTGATTGGCTGCAACCTCCCATCTCTCCCAGGAGCTGCACGCCTCCAGGACTCAGAGGCTGATCACTCGCACCCCAGTCACAGATTATTTCAGTCACTTCCCTCTGGAAGGAGGCTGCAGTCCATCAGGACCAGAACCTCCCGTCACAAAAACAGTTTTTTTTTTTCCCATCTGCTACCGCCCGTGACACTGGACAATGTTTCTCTCTCCCATTCAGGATTACTGCGTGCTTACATTAGCTTGCGCAGTCTGCTATGTGTACATAGCTTCTGTGTATATAAAAATATATATATATATATATATATATATATATATAATATATATATATATGCTATATATATATATATATATATATATATATTTTATCTTATTTTGTTTTTGTCTGCACCAAGCAACACCAAGTCAAATTCCTTGTAAGTGCAAACCTACTTGGCAATAAACTTGATTCTGATTTTGCTTTTGCCTCCTCACAATGTGCCCATGTGAGAGGTCTGTAAACATGAACCTCAAGTTTCAGCCTTGATATCAGTGAGAACCTAGAATCAGTGGATGCAGGTGAAGAAGTATTTCCTTCAGATCTCTTCATCCACTCTGGACGTTTAGAATCTGCTTCTAACAAGATCCATGGAGATAAAGTCCCAAACGTCTGTTTATTTGATCAATGTTCAGCCTGTTGTGTCAAGGTATCAGTAATGTAAGTGGTGCATTACGTCATTATACTATATACAGGAAGTAACGCGAGAGTTCGCGAGACAGACGAGAGCTGTAACATGTATGTTCATGGTTATGTGTGTGTGAATAAAACCTGACGACGAGTCGAGTTCAGTAAGCTGTGTCGGCCAACAGTTTATTTGACATGGTGTCAGAAGTGCTCTAGGAGAGAACACAAACAATGGCAAAGTTCAAGCCTCCGGATAATTTCAACTTTGAGAAACCAGGAGAGTGGCCGTCGTGGAGACAGAGGTTCACGCGATTCAGGTCGGCTTCCAAGCTAAGCCTGGAGGATGCGGACGTCCAGGTTAGCACGCTAATATATGCAATGGGCAATGAAGCCGAAAATATTTTCAAGACGTTTACTTTTACGGATGAAGAGGATGAAAATGATTATGAAACGGTGTTGGACAAGTTTGACGAGTATTTTATTCCGAAACGGAACACAATACACGAAAGGGCATGCTTTTACCAAAGGCAACAGAAACCAGGGGAAATGGCGGAGACGTTTATCCGAGCCCTGCACGAACTGAGCGAGAACTGCGAGTTTGGCGATAAGAAAAACGAACACATAAGAGACAAACTGGTCGTGGGAATACGGGATAAAGAAAATTGCAGTTAACTCCGGATTTAACCCTCGAAAAGGCAGTGCTTATGGTGAGGCAAGCTGAAGAGGTGGCGCAACAGATAACGCAGCAAGAGCAGCAGGCTCCACTGGCGGTGCAAGCAGTGAAACAAAGGAGGTTCGTGAAGAAAGGAGGGAAACCGCAGGGAGAGAGGAGAGAAGGACAGCAGCACGGCTACCAAGGGGAGAGCAAGTGCAGTCGGTGCGGTAAAGAAAAACACAAAAATGCAGCCAAATGCCCAGCGTCGGATTCTGAATGCAGGAAGTGCGGGAAGAAGGGGCATTGGGAAAGAAAATGCTTCACAAAGACTGTGAGGGAAGTAAACCAAGGGAACGAAGAGGATGAAAGTTTCTACTTAGGCGCAGTGAGTAAACAAAAACAAAGCAGTGCAGAGCAATGGACAGAGCAGATCCACATAGGGTACACACCAGTGCGATTTAGAATAGATACAGGCGCTGACGTCACTGTAATGAACATGGAAACATTCAAGGCACTTAAACCAGAAAGAAAGCTGGAGCCACACCATAGCCCGTTAGAGAGTCCAGGAGGAACATTGGACATTATGGGACAATTTACAGCTAGCACATTACACAAACAGAGAAAACATATTTTCAATATTTATGTAGCTAGAGGGCCTACAGTTAATAACTTACTGGGCAGGGACACAGCAGTAGAGATGGGGCTGGTGAAGCGAGTACAGCAGGTGAAGGCAGCAGCCGTCCACATGGGCACGATGAAGACGGAGCCGGTGAAGATCCACCTTCGTGATGACGCTGTGCCACACGCTGTACACACAGCCAGGAGAGTCCCACTGCCACTCCTACCCAAAGTCCAAGCTGAGCTACAACGCATGGAGGAACACGGCGTGATCGTCAAAGTGACACAACCCACAGAATGGTGCGCACCAATGGTGCCAGTCCTGAAGCCGTCAGGTGCCGTCCGAATCTGTGTAGGGCTCCAGAAGCTGAATGAAAATCTGAAGAGAGAAACTTACCAGCTACCTACCACAGATGAGACGCTGGCCAAGCTGGCGGGCTCAACCGTGTTCACATCCCTCGACGCTGCCTCAGGCTTTTGGCAGATACCGCTGCATGAAGAAAGCAGAATCTTAACCACATTCATCACACCTTTCGGGAGGTACTGCTTTACCCGCCTTCCGTTTGGGATAAACATAGCCCCGGAGATATTCCAGCGCAAGATGCACGAGCTGCTCGAGGGCCTGGAAGGAGTCGCCGGGTACATGGATGACGTGATTGTGCATGGAAAAGACAAGGCCACACATGACAGACACTTGCAAAGCACACTTGAAAGGATGAAGCAAGTAGGCCTTAAGCTGAATGAAGAAAAGTGTGTCTACGCACAACCACAGTTACGCTTCCTGGGCCACATCGTGGACGCCAACGGGGTTCAGGCAGACCCAGAGAAGGTGAGCGCCATCAGGGAGTTAGATGCGCCCACCAATGTACATGAACTGAAACGTGCATTAGGCATGATTAATTACATGAGCAAATACATTCCAGACATGGCAACCGTCGCAGGTCCACTGTACGATCTCCTAAAAGGGAAGATGGCCTGGACATGGGATCAGCCACAGCAGCGAGCGTTTCAGCGCTTGAAAGAAGCCCTCGTCACATCGCCTGTACTGGCCCACTACGACCCACAGAGACCGACCACAGTGTCAGCGGATGCGAGTAGCTACGGGATGGGAGGAGTCCTGCTCCAGCTGCACGGAGAGAGCTGGAAACCGGTGGCGTACTGCTCCAGGAGACTATCAGACGCGGAAACCAGGTACGCGCAAATAGAAAAGGAGTGTTTGGCGGGAGTATGGGCCTGTGAAAGGTTCCAGAAGTACTTGGTAGGCATGGACAAATTCAGACTCATAACAGATCACAAGCCACTGGTGCCACTGATAAACAGCAAAGACTTAGACACGGTGCCTGTTAGGTGTCAAAGACTCTTAATGCGGCTTATGCGCTTTAATGCAAAGGCAGAGTATGCACCGGGCAAAACGTTGGTCATAGCCTGACGCACTGTCACGCAGCCCGCTGAAAGAGAGACACAGCACCACAGAAGCGGTCATTGCGTGTCACGTGAATGCAGTGACCCACAGCTGGCCTGTCTCGCAAAGCAAGCTGGACAGGATCAGGACAGCCACGCAGGAAGACCCACAGCTCCAGCGTGTGAGAAAGCTGATCAGGGATGGATGGCCGAAACGAGTGAGTAGCACTTCACACAGTGTTAGAGACTTCTATGAGATGAGAGACTCACTATCTGAGTGTGAGGGCCTGATCACGCTGGGCTGTCGCATTGTAACTCCTCAGGCCTTGAGAAAGGAGATGATAGACCGTATACACGAGGGACATTAGAGCCTGTCTAAGTGTAGAGAACGTGCTCAAGAGACTGTGTGGTGGCCAAAGATGTCAGGGGACATTTAAAGAAAAATTGACACATGCCACTTTTGTCAGACAAACAGACGCACTCAGCGCAGGGAACAGTTACTGTCAACACCCCTGCCTGAGAGACCTTGGCAAAAGATAGCCACAGACATTTGTGAATACAAAGGAAAACAATACTTGGTGATATCAGACTATTAGTGAGGTCAATGAACTCGTTAGCCAGGTTTGGCATCCTGAATACGATAATTGGCGATAGCGGACCCCAGTACACCAGTGATGGAAAGAGTTGAGCTGTACGACATTGAACATTCCATCCAGCCCGCACAACCCTCAAGGTAGCGGGCATGTAGAGCTGCTGTGCAAACTGCAAAAGCGCATACTCAAGCAGGGCGACCCCTACTGGCTTTGATGAGCTAGCGCCGCCCCAACCACATCCACGGGGAGTGAGCCCGGCAGAAATGCTCATAGTGTAAGATTCGCACCACACTGCCGCCCCAAAGAAAAACCTCATTCCAGCAGCGAACGAGACCTCATCGCTGTCGAGATGAAGAAGCCAAACAACAACAAGCATTCTACTAAACCGAGACACGTAGCGAGGGTCTTACCACCCCTTTGCATCACACACAGGTGCCCACGTCCTGTCCAAAGCTGGATGGGGAGGTGGTAGGAAAAGGTGAAGGCATCCAGAGTGCAGCAGGAGGTGGCACGCCAGCTCATACCAGGTGAAGTCACCAGGAGGAGGAGAGGTGAGGAGAAACAGGCGACATCTTCAGCAAGTGCCGCCGCTGATGGAAGAAGAGAAAGCAGACTCTGGGCAGCCAGCCACAGAGCCAGTGAAAGAAACACCACAACATGGCTCTGACCAGGGACTGTGTGAAAGTAAGGTTGATAGTCCTAAAGTAACACCACAAGGACTGACAGTGACCAGGTTTGGTAGAGTTAGTAGACCTGTGAAAAGGATGGACATTTAGTTAAGTAACTCAGAGAACAGAGAATTTAAGTTTATTAAGAATTTAATTGAGTTATGATTTACATTCTGGAGTAATCTGAGAAATACAGCGTTTGAAAGTTAAATATGTAAAAGGCAGGAAAGGAAAGAAGTAATTCTTTAAGTTGTTTAGACCAACAGGAAATATGGTTTAATAATAACAAGTTTAATGTTGTGACCCCATGTTATAGAAGTTTAATAATTTGAGGGGGAGATGTCAAGGTATCAGTAATGTAAGTGGTGTGTTACGTCATTATACTATATACAGGAAGTAACGCGAGAGTTCGCGAGACAGACGTGAGCTGTAACCTGTAAGTTCATGGTTGCGTGTGTGTGAATAAAACCTGACGACGAGTCGAGTTCAGTAAGCTGTGTCGGCCAACAGTTTATTTGACAGTAAGTAGCTTGACGTGTGTAGGTCAAACTGTTTGTAGTTTAGCAGCTAATTGCTGTGTAGACTAGTTTGTTGCTACTTTTGTGGCTAGTTTGTAAGTTTGAGCCTACTTGTTTGAGAGAGCATTTTGTTAACTGCTTTGTGTGTGGGGACACTTAGTGTGCATGAAATAGTGCATTTGTGTGGTTTTCCTTTTCAGTTTTTTACTTAGTTGCCAAAAGTAGTCTAAAGCATTTACTACGGCTTCTATTTCAGATTTCATTCAGTCACCTTCAGAGGAGTTGCTAGACAGGTTCACTAGAGAACAGTTACTGAGTTTGGCTGCACATTATAATGCAGATACTTCAGGTTGGACAAAAACCACTAAAAGAGCATATTAAAGATAGTCTTAAAACTGTTTTAGTTGAGAGTGGCCAGCTTAAACTTTTTTCTGATTCTCTGGCCTCTCCTGCTACTCCCAGTGTGATTGTGACTATCCCAGAACCTGTATTTTCGTCATTGGCTTCACCTGTTCCTGTTTCTTAAGATCCTAGTATGGAGGTGAGACTGAGAGAGCTGAGTATGCAAGAGCCAGAGTTGGCATTAAGAGAAAAACAAATGATGTTAGAGCATGAATGTTTTCTATGTAGTAACCTGATTTTGTAAATCTGTATATTTGACTTTGGTGATGGGCTTTGCTTGTTTCTTTAGGCTGCTTGGGAGTTGATTCAGCAACCTGCGACGCACCGGAGCGAGCTGAGCAGTGGTTTCCAGGACCGAGCCGAGCTTGCTAAGCTAAGCTAACGTCGGGGCTAACGCTGCTACGTCTGACGGTCTACCTCGTCGAGAGCCGCCCAGAGAAGAGAGACGTGGTGCTGCCAGAGGATCAGCGCTCACCTGAGTTGATGACGACCGGGAAGAGGGATTCTGTTGCACACATCTGGTTTCTTGATCGGGAGGACGAGGATTAGCTACAGACTGGTAGGATTATTGCATCTAATGTGTTTTCCCACACCTAAGAGCTCCAACTCGCGCCAACGATCTTAAATGCAAGCTTGCTTAAAAAAAACTGAGTGCACTCTAAAAACAAACTGAAACTCTGAGTTAAAAAAGGGGTTTAAAACATTTTGTGTTCTAATGTAATTTGTTTATTGTCAATTTAATATATTTGACATCTAAAACTGCATCTATTCTGTGTTTTTTCATTATTTCATTCAAGCATTACACTGAAAAAAATAATTCCAAGTTAACTGGTATCAGACTTTACTTTTTTTCTTCTATTCATTATTTCCTCTGGGAGATCCTTTTTATGAAGTTTTTGAGTGACAATTATATTTGACCGTAGACATTGTTTTTACATCGGAAT
>JAGKQL010001163.1:0-12135 GCA_018398635.1 Cyprinodon brontotheroides
GCATTGTGAGGACAGCACATCCTTAGTTTTTCTTTCAGCTTAAAGCTAAATAAACCTGAAGGATGTCAGTCAGTAAATCAGTAGAGTTTGAATGAAGGCCTGAGAAACAATGATGGAGGAAAACATCGCTGGGTCCAGTGGGAACAGTATATAGCAGAACAACAGGACTTGGGTCGTCCCTCTAGTTCTAAGGTTCTGGTTCAGAGTCCGGTCCGGTGTTCTGTTCTTTAATGACAGCCACATCAACTCCTCAGACAAGATGAACAGCTTTGGTTTTGATATCAGGGACCAGAACCTCTGCTCTCCACCTTCTCAGACTAGATGTGATCAATGAGTCAGAGTGCAGAACTTTCTGGGCTTTGTAGTACTAGTAGTGGGTACTATAGTTGTTAATGTCAGTTCTTTGTTTTTAAGCTGAATCAATGTTGTTACTCCTACTGTACAGTAGGGGGTGCTGTAGCTCAGTTGGCAGTAAGCTGCGTGTGAGTAAGAAAGTTTGTCCTTCCTGTCAGTCAGTGCTCAGGGCTTAATATCCCACAGACGAGAGAACGAAAGAAGACACTTTTTTTGGTTAGAGATGAGGACTGAGTGCACGTTTGTCTGAATGCAGCTTGATGAGCCTCGTTAGCAGCAGATTTATGGACCTACAGCTAAAAACCTTGCAGCCCTTGGACAGCGGAGTGAGGTACAGGTTTAAGACTTTATTTGTTTACAAAGTTTGCACTTTATGTAATGTTTTTCATGTACTGTGTCAAAGAAAGGCATCTAAGCAGATGTATTTTATATTTGTTTAGTTTTCACGGTGTAAACTGATTATGAATCCATTAAATGGAAAAACAACTCCACCCGTCGAGGCTCTCCGTTTCTTCTTTGGTCTGAGGGACTGCTACAATAGTAATACTTTGTAGAATCCTTCCTAGAAATCTGATCTCATCAGCTCCATTAAACTGTGACATGAGCCTGTTGTCCTGCAGGTGTTGCTTTGACCCATGTAATCCAGACCAGCAGAACCCAGTTCTTCAGATAATGTTCAGTTGGATCCAACAGAACCGTCTGAATGTTTCACTCTGGAACTTTAAACCTTCTGCTTCTCTGCAGCAGTTTGTGTTCAGAGCTTCTTCTCTGGTTTTTATTTCAGAGTTTCTCACTGATTGATGTGATCTGAATAACAACATGTTTGTGTTTCAGAGGTCAGAACCGCAGACAGAGAGCAGAACCTCCAGGATCCAGCTGTCCGTCTATGAGGAGTGACGGGTCCAAACATTGGAACCCTCCAGACTTCAGTGCAGAACCTGGACCCTCAGACATAAAGTAAGGAACCAGTTTCTAACTGATCCATGTGACTCTGCAGAGATAGAACCTCTAGAATCTGAACTGGTTGATCTTCAGCATCTAACTCCAAAGTTCTTTAGTTTTTCTTTCAGCTTAAAGCTAAATAAACATGAAGGATGTCAGTCAGTAAATCAGTAGAGTTTGAATGAAGGCCTGAGAATCAATGATGGAGGAAAACAGAACCAACCAAGAATCTGAGGAGCAACCAGGTTCAGAGATGCTCTCTAAAGCTTCTGGACCACAGGAGGTTCTGGACTGGGAACACTGGACCCAGCGTATATACTGGGTCCAGTTGATCCAATAGGCCAAAGGTTAACAGGGAAAAGCAGAGCAACAGGAATTGGGTCGTCCCTCTAGTTCTAAGGTTCTGGTTCAGAGATGGCCACATCAGCTCCTCAGACAAGATGAACAGCTTTTGGCTCCTGATATCAGGGGACCTCAGAACTCCTGCTCTCCACCTTCTCTGACTAGATGGGATCAATACGTCAGTGTCCAGAACTTTCTCGGCTTTTGTAGTTCTAGTAGTGGGTACTTATAGTAGTACTTTTGTAGAATCATTCCTGTGAAATCTGATCTCATCAGCTCCATTAAACTGTGACATGAGCCTGTTGTCCTGCAGGTGTTGCTTTGACCCATGTGATCCAGACCAGTAGAACCCAGTTCTTCAGATAATGTTCAGTTGGATCCAACAGAACCGTCTGAATGTTTCACTCTGCAACTTTAAACCTTTTGCTTCTCTGCAGCAGTTTGTGTTCAGAGCTTCTTCTTCTCTGGTTTTTATCTCAGAGTTTCTCACTGATTGATGTGATCTGAATAACAACATGTTTGTGTTTCAGAGGTCAGAACCACAGACAGAGAGCAGAACCTCCAGGATCCAGCTGTCCATCTATGAGGAGTGACCGGTCCAAATGGATATAATCCAGACTTCAGTGCAGAACCTGGACCCTCAGACATAAAGTAAGGAACCAGTTTCTAACTGATGATGTGACTTTGCAGAGATAGAACCTCTAGAATCTGAACTGGTTGATCTTCAGCGTCTCACTGGTTTGGACTTTGTTCTGCTGGTTTCTCATCAGCATCCAACAGATTACTGACAGGTCCAAAGTCATTCTCTCTCCTTCCAGCCTGATAAATCCCAGAAGTTGTTCAGATGTGAATCTAAATGAGCAGAGATAGAGACTCAGTGTGTCATGAATCAGCAGAATGGTTCTGGTTCCTTCCAGCAGGTGGAACTGGGCTGTAGAAGCAGCCCTCACTGCAGCGGGCTCCTTGGTGTCTTTGTCCACACAGTCCTACCTGTGGAGCTGCAGGTTGGGTCCGTTCAGAGCTTCATCATGTTGCTCAGAAACCAGAACTTTCTCCCAGCAGCTGTTCATCTGCAGCTCTGTGGCGTCTCTTTCCTCCCAGCATCAAACAAACCTTAGCGTCACCCTGCCTCTGATCCAGTTCAGGTTCTATTGGGGTTCTGGGTGGTTCAGTGGTGGAAGTAGATGCTCCAGACCTGCCTCAGTGCTCCAGCTCAGCTTAGCTGGATGAACTTCCTGCTCCCTCCACAGTTCCTGTCGTTCTAGAATGAGGCTCCATATTCCAGTTAATAAAATGCGTTGATCTCAGGGACTTCCTCATGGAAGAATCAATCAGGCAAGTTAGATACTACACTGAACTCAAACCCAGTAAAACCAAACACAGACTTTGAAACTGGAGTAACAAAAATAACCTCATTTATCCCAGTTTGGATGAATAATAGGACAGAAAACTAGTCAGACAGCAAAGAGACTGTTCTGACCCAGATTCTGGTCATCTGTCTGTGGTGGACAAAGAATGAACATCTTCAGGCACAGTAGGACAGCCCCTGCCTGTTGGTAGTGAACTATATCAGTGATGCAAATAAATGCCCCTCCACAGCTGCTCTCGCTTATCAGCTAGTTGAAACCCCAGTTAGTGTCTTGAAGATCCAGAACCGCAGCTGGTGCCACTGACAGCCAATCAGAGCAGCTGTGCAGCAAGTAAGAACTATCAGTCCGGCTCCAAGATGTTCCCAAGATATCCTGTCTGTTTTTTAAATTCCACACCGAATTTAGTCCTGATTCCCGAAGATTCCATACGCTTTTCAGATAGCACAATGTTTCGGGGGCCACATTACTTCCAACTACATCTCAGTGGCTGGAGCGTTGAGAATGATAAATGTTCCTTGATGTTATCAACTTGGTAACAACCTAACAGATTCATTTTAAGGATGACTGTGGTCTGATTTTAGCTCTTGACTAACCCATGACCGAAAGCTGCCATACTGCCCAAAACATACAAAATTTCATCTTTGGAATAATTTGCTGCTCCTTGCTGCTGGAGCGCAGCCTTCTTTCATGATATCTTCATGCATGGAGTTTGAGAGGCTTGCGGAACTCTGCCGACATGTTTCGGTCCGCGATCATGATTAGTTGGGAGACAGCAGTGAGTAGCATAAACCTCCATGCTAAAAACTGGTCTGCAGCTCCAGAAGGAAAACTGCGTTTCTCCATCGTACTTCCAAGCTGACCCTGTGCTCTGGGTCAGCGCCCTGCCTCTACTCCAGTTCAGTCCACAGTTCTATCTGGTCTTTTATGAGCTGGTTCAGTAGAGTATAGTAGATGCTCCATGGATCGCTGTAATACGCAGCTGATCACGATTGTATCAGGTTTGAGTTCCTGTTCAGGCTCCCATTGAGATGAATTACTTCTAGCTCTCTCCTTCCAATACCTGTCAGCATGAATAATCCTAGACAGAAACCAGCTTCAGACAGCAAAGAGACGAGACAACTCAGATTCTGGTCATCTGTCTGTGGTGGACCTTCATGAACATCTTCAGCTTCAGTAGGACAGCCCCACCCTGTTGGTAGTGAACTATTTCAGTGATGAAAAAATGTCTCCACAGACAGAGGAAGAGGAGCGAACCCCAGTGTGGAGAAATATTGACACCGGAGCTGGACCACTGACAGCCAATCAGAGCAGCTGTGCAGCAGGTAAGACTGAACATCTCCAATCAGAGCTTCCTTCTAGAAGCCTCCCCAGATCTCCAGACAACATTTGAGATATCAAAAGTACTCCAGAGTAAGTTGTTCAGCATGGGGGTGATTTAAGAAAATGAAGTTTTCAATCATGTTTTGGGTGTACTATTTCTTTAAGAGCTATAAAATGTGTATAAGCTGGATGTCATTTTGATGCATGAACCGAAAGCAAACTGGAGGAGAATCTTGATGCTGAAAAGTTCTATTACTCCAGGAATGCTGAACAAAGAAGGAAGGAGAAAGAGACAGAAAAACCTGGTTTCCTCTGACAACAGATCACTGATTTAAATATTTCTATTTACACCATTTCAATCTAACACCCCCAAAGGACCAAATCAGTCCCATGTCTTTTTCCAGTGGTCTGTAATTATCCTTTAAAACATTGGGGCCCTGAGAGAGATTTTTGTATTAATTTTGAGAATAAAGTCCAAAAATTACAAAACAGTTTGAGGAAAATAATCCAGATGAGTCATCATACCAGGACCTGATTCTCATAGAAGAAAGCTCCGACCTAGCTTTAATTCTGACCAAGACACTGGTGCTGAAAAATTTTTAACATGATGCGCATCACAGCTCAAATTTTAGGTATGAAACTTTTTGTAGGGTTGTCATAAAATACAACTTTATTTTTTTAATTTCGACTTTACTCTTGTGAAGTAATTTGATGACTTTATTCTCTTACAGTTACCACTTTATTCTCAAACATGTTTTTATTTTCTGGCCCTGACCTTATAACTAAGCTATCTAACCTGATAGCACGCACTGGTCATGAGTGTTTCAGTTTTGCTGGGTTACAGTGTGATCCGTACAGGGGTTCTGAGATTCAACAATTGAAAAAAATATACAGTATATTTAATCTATTTACACTTTAGCTCCGAGCCAGGAACACCAGACGACAGGTTACACAGATATAAGACTGCCACACAGGGAACAACAAACAGGAACTTAAAGACATGCAGGGTAATTAAGCAGAACTATGGACGGTTGAATAAATGAAGGAGGGAGAAACCAATCAGACGGAGAACTGGCAAAACCAAGAACACAGAACATAGACCATGATAGTTTCTTCTGTTAGATTAGAGCATTTCCTCTATTTTCTTAATTGATGCTGGAAAATGCTGAGGGAAACCTTTTTCTTCTCTGCCTCTTCTGGAGCTGCTGTGTTTTTGTGGCAGAAGGTTAAATAGAACCGGTCCAATGATGCTAAAGAGTTGATGTTGATAAAAACTGCTGCTGGTTTCTGTCAACATTTCTTGATCTTCTCTCGCTTTAGGAATCAGATCCCGACAGTGAACAGATACTGAACACAAAACAGAGATGAACAAAGAATGTTGTCCTGATAATTGAACAAACACTGCCCTCTGGGAATATCAGAAATAGGATTCTTTGTTTGGCTGAAATGTTTCCTCCGTTTCTTTGTTGTTTCTCCATTCAGATGTTGGTCTGCAGGGAGGTTCTAGAGGAACATAAGATCGGGGTGTGAGGAAAGGAAGTTTGAATGTGGCTCTGCGAAACAGGAAGTAGAACCTTCTCAACATGATCATCTACTGATTCTACATCACAGGGGAATGACTGAAGAGGTTAATACCCAACATGAGGTGAGAAAAGTTGGAGCAACATCCTGGGATCCAAAACCTCCATGGTTCAACAATCAGGTGCCAGGAGACTCTTTCAAAACCTACACCTGGACCAACATGGAGCCATCAGAGTGGTTCTGACCAATGGGCATTATTTAACATCGGAAAAAACCTTAACCCAGAAGTTTCACTCTGGACTGGGCAGAAGGGCAGAACCAACCAAGAACAGCGGGGGTGTGGTGGTTCTCCATTCACCTTCCAGGGAGCTGAACCTGATCAGAGATCACAGTTCAGCGGTGGGACTGATCCATAAACTTTCCATCCAATCCTCCATGAGGATCCCAGCTTTTGCTGACTTCAGGTTCTGTTCATCTTTGATGGCCTGGATGAAAGAGTCGACTTTTCTTTCAACAACAGTCCGCTTTCTGACTGATGCCACACAGAAGTCCACCTCAGTGGACTGCTGCTGATGAACCTTCATCAAGGGAACCTGCTTCCCTCGCTCTCCTCTGGATAACCTCCACCTGCTGCAGCCAATCAGATCCCTCCTGAGTGTGTTCCCATGGTAACAGAAGGTCAGAGGGTTCCGGACCTGTGAAGGAGGAGTACTTCAGGAGTGAGGTTCAGTGCCGATGAGGAGAAGGCCAGCAGGGACCATCTCCCACATTAAGGCCTTAAAAAGTCTCTTCATCATGTGTCACATCCCAGTCTTCTGCTGGATCACTGCTGATGTTCTGAGAACCTTTGTTGAGAGACCAGAGATGGAGGAGAGCTGCCCAAGACCATGACTGACATAACATCAGCTTCCTGAAAACTTCAGATCGAGTGAAGAAGAACAAGTACCATGAAAGACATGAGACAAGTCCCCCATGGACTGGAGGCTGACAGGATGGTTCGGTCTCTGGGGAGGCTGGCCTTGGAACGCTAGAGAAAGGAAACCTGATCTTCTATAAAGAAGACCTGGAGCAGTGTGGTCTCAATGTCAAAAGATGGCCACGGTGTTCTCAGGGAGTTTGTACAGAGATCTTCAAAAGAGAGAGAGAGGGATCCAGAAACCAGTCTACTGCTTTGTTCATCTTCCGCCCAGGAGTTTCTGGCTGCAGTTCACATGCTCCACTGTTTCACTAGCAGGAACACAGAGGTGGTGGAGAACTTCCTGGGAGAAAGATACAGAGAAACATCTCTGGAGGACTTCATGAAGAAAACCATGGAGAAATCCCTCAGGAGTTAAATGGCCACCTGGACCTTTTTGCTCAACTTCCTTCATGGCCTCTCTGTGGAGTCCAACCAGAGCTCTCTTAGGAGGCCTGCTGGGTCAGATGGAGAACAGTCCAGGAACCATCCAGAGGTCATCAGCAGATGAACACTGATGATGGTGATGCTCTCCTGATAGAAGCGTCAACATCTTAAAAGTTCGATGGAGATGAAGGACCTCTCAGTTTATCAGGAAAGATCAACAGTTCCTCAGAGAACAGATCAGGGGAAGAAAGCTCTCAGAGACCCAGTGCTCAGCTCTGGCCTACATGCTGCAAATGTCTGATGAGGTTTTGGATCATTTAGACCTGGAGAAGTACAACACATCAGATGGACGACTATGTAGACTGGTTCCAGCTGTGAGGAACTGCAGAAAGGCTCGGTGAGTCCAGATGTCTTCATGGTGTGATGCTGATTCAGCTCTATTGTCCTCCTGGTTCTTCTTCATGGTTCTACTTGATTCTGGATGTTTTGCTTCTTAACTTCTTCTTCCTTCATCCTTTTGGACTATTTCAAACTCATTCAAACATCTAAACGCTCAGTTCCTTCATATATATATAGACAGCTTCGTTGGAGCTTTTGGTGTTTAGAGATTTTGATCATTTTCAAATATTCCACTTTGGATCAGTTTCCATCTTTAATTGAAATGAATAGAAAACCCTTCAGAATGTAGAAAATCTGTGTTGTCTCTAAAGATCCAATCAGCCAGAGACGATCAGAAACCTTTAAACTCCTTCTTTTCACTCATTTTGGCTTTTAGCCCAGAATCCACCTTTTAGTCTCTTTGACTGTTTTTTTACTGTTTAGCTTTGATGGAAACGGGACCATTCAGATCAATCCCTGCATTGCTGTATTTGCCATGAGTGCAGTTGTTTGGATCACTGCATGAAAATTGAGATTTTTAAGTCCCGTAAGCTCCGCTGATGCCTGATTTTTAAGTGGTTTCGACAATTTGCAACCAGCGCTTGTCCGTTTGTAGATGCCACAAATTGTCGGGAAGCGGTTTTCTGGCGTATGTGGAGAAGCGTCAGCTAGCAATAATGGGCCTAATTAGCATATGAATGCAGCAAACCAGCAGCGGCTGAAGCCAGGTCTGAAGCGAATAACGCTTCTCAGTATTGAAACGACCACTATTCTCAAACAAAATTGAAATAAACCGTGATTGGCAGCAAAACCACAAGTGGCTACGCCGAGCTAATTTTTCTTACTGAGTATTGGAGCCCGGAACCACTTCTTTTTTTTTAAACAAGTAAAATTCATTTCGTGATTGGATTTGGCATATAGATATATATATTTACATATAAATTTACATATATATATTTATTCATATATATATATATATATACATATTTTATTCATTCATATATTTATTCATTCATATATTTATTCATTCATATATTTATTTATTCGCGGTGATGTGTTGTATGTTGGTCTACCCTACTACACAATTATTATGCTACCATCCAAGGACATGAAAACTTATACAGGAAATGAAACATTTGCAGGGAAGCTGTTTATGCAAAAGAAAGAGCTTTATTGTTAAAAACACACACAACTATATACAACAGCATTATCCAAACACATGCGTTTCTAAAAATAAAAAGTCCGTGAAGGCGGTCCGTTTGCTTCCCGGGGGTTGGAGGTAACTGGCAGCATTCCCTCAGGGGCAGGTCCGGATGTGCAGACGCCCTTACTGTAAAGTGGCCCTGTACCGGCACGCTTTCTAACCGGACTGCAGCTTCAACACAGAGAGTTCAGTGAGATCCCGGCTCACGTAAATAGGCTAATCGCATAATCCACATCAGAGAGACGCCGAAGGCCGGACTTCCAGAGTTCCACTTCCTCATCTGTTAGCACACTCTGCCTCGCTTTCAGCAGCTGAAAAAACAATGAATCAGCGCACTGCGTATGGACACAAACACATCTATCAATGCACCTGAAAAATAGTCACCAAATAAAAGTCTTACCCTCTTTCTTCTGGCCCGACTCGAGCAGATAGCCTCCCTGACGCAGCGTACATTTGGCTGGCAGCTATATCTGAAGCTCCTGCGTGCCGTCTCAAAAATACGTCTTACAGGGAGCTGGAAAACAATTAAATGAGAGTGGTATAAATAAAAAATCAAAAGCGCAAGTCACAGTAACAAGGAAGGAGAAAACATTAAAACAAGTCACTTACACACAATGTCGTCTTTATCAACATCGTGCAAATCTGGACTTGCTGAGATGGCTCAGAGCAAATAGGAGGTCTGTGAAACAAAATGTAAAAAGCTATGATCGGTATCCATTACCATTTTTACCGGGAGAATGAAAGCATATTCTTTTAAAAATCTTACCCTTGCTCGGTTCATAGCGCATCGCAATTAGTCTCCCGAAGTTGTTAAGGCAGTACTGTTTCCTGTAAATCACAAAAAATGCACTTTAATAAAGCTTGTTCTTGCAAGGCTAGGCTAGATAGGCTAATAGCTAGGCTGCTATTAATACATAGCTAAACTAGGCTGCTTTTAGCCTAACAGGCAGTAATCTAACATATATTTACCGCTAGCATCTCTTCTTTTGAGTTAAATCTTGTTCGATGCAGAGTCGCCATCGCGTCCAAGGAGGGGTTTTACCCGAAATCCCCATTCTCCGCTCCTGACCGCCTGCACAAAGCAAAGCATCCATCCTCCCCTCCTGTGTGGCTGCATAAGCGTCGCTCTGAGTTTCTTGGAGATCGCATAGAGCATGCTTGCGGGGATGAACCAGGGTGTCCTCGGATCAATAAAAATAATAAAAAATCATTCTTTTTTTTTTTTTAAATCAAGGCCTTAATTGGCACTAAAATTATTTAAAATGTTTTGCGAAGTATTTATAATTCTTTTAATAAAAAATGCTTACTTAAAACAATTTCGCCAGATATATTATATCGCCCAGGCGGAGAAAAAAGCTAGAGGATATATATATAATGATATATGTGGTGTGTGTGTGTGTGTATGTGTGTGTTTACATACATACAGGAGTTTATGGAACTGTGCTTTGCAGCTTCTTTTCATATTTCATGTACACTAATAACTTGTGTACATGGTTCTTGTTGATGGCATTAAAATCATTTCAAATAGCATTAAAATAGCATTAAATTAGAGTCACTCATTCCTGTATGGAACCCTGTATTTAATTTAATATGACATATTAAAAACTCACCAATATCCAGCATATGTTCAGTTTCTGCCCAAATATATGGTTTATATTTTTGTAGATTTTTGTAACGGGATAAGGATAATTCAAAAACTGCTTTTTTTAATGAACTTGTTCACTTCCCAAACTCAGCACTTTTCATTCCTGTAATAAGAAGTTTTTGAATGGATTGATGATTAAAGTTTAAGTCCCTCGGTATAAAATAAAAATATTTTGATGGAGAGGATGAGAAATCTGCTTCCTCGCGCAGAATAAACCACAGTTTGGATCCAATCATTTAAATAAACGGTAAGCAGAGAGAGAGAGATATATATATATATATATATATATATTTTTATATAAATATATATATATATATAAGAATTGTGCTATAATTTCTCTAGTCTCCGATCTGTTGCTTTTATATTTTATATTTGGACCTAACCGAATTTGTCGCATGTTCTTTTTCCTGTTTGCGCGACGTACAATTGGATCTTGACCTGGCCGGACCTTTATGACCACAGTAAAATTATCTTCTGATGGCTACTTCCAACAGGATAATGCGCCATGTTATAAAGTGAATCATCTCAGACTCATTTCTGGAAACTTTTCCACTTTAAGTAATTGTGAATTGAGCATATTGACAGACAACATTTTATTTTTATCTTAAATGCAATTTTTTTTTTATAATTACTGTTCTAAATGTATTGTGTCAGCTAAAAGATTCTGTTTTGGTCCCTATACTTTAATTAAAATAAATCAATCTCAAGCTAAAAATGTAAGAGGCCATACCTGGAGCCTGGCATCTTTGAATTATTCTTACCCAGAAAAAGTCACCCCTGTAAAACCCCCAAATTTGCATTTGTATTGTATAGCTTCACAGCATGTTCATTTACATAAAGCAAAGCCTCCCCTAGAATCTCCATGGGGGAGGCATGGGGAACACTGCTTCAAGAGAGTCCACGCCAATTTCTGACAATTTACGGAGTTTTAAGCCTGGTAAATTGTCAGAACTGTCAGCTAACCTGAAGTTCCACCTAATACCCAGTGCCGCATATTGACCTAAAAATCCCACTTTTCATGCAGTGAAATATACTACATCTGACCTCAATGACTGTAGTTTGCAGAGGGAAGACTGAGAAATCCACTGAGCTCCTTCATTCCAGGGTTCAGGTTGGTTCCATCCAGGACCAGTACTGTCAGATGGGATGGATTAGACTTCAGAGCTGAGCCCAGAAGCCCAGCTGATCTCTGAGACTGCAGTCATTCAATCTGAATAAAGAGATCAAGATTTTAGCTGAATTCAACAGGATGCAGATTAAAAACATTTCATTAAAAACATTCCAGCAGAATATGCTTGACCCGACGCGTGATAAATACAAGAGATTCAGCAAAATCCATTTAATCAGATTCTAAAGATTCTCTGAGTTTAAAATAGTTTGTTGATTAGATGATCAAAAGATTCAGATGAAGCTTTTCTTAAAACTCAGAAGCCTAATGGATGCTTCAGTGACAAGCTTTTCTCATCTTTTAGCTACTTTAAAAAAATGTTGAAGAAAAAAATGAAAAAGTTATTTTTTTCTAAAACTTTCAGGTTCTACCAAATAAAAATAAAGTTTTTGCCTTAACAGATGAAAAAAAAACTTCTAAAAACTTTATTCTATAAAATAATTTCTCTGCTGAGAAAACAGGTTAATTTTGCTCCTTTTCTCTCTGTGTCGGTAGAGAGGACAAAAATCCTGACTGGGTCTAGTTTGGTTCTAGATTGTAATTTCAGAC
>JAGKQL010001164.1:194-24523 GCA_018398635.1 Cyprinodon brontotheroides
ATCTATAGATCCGTCTATAGATCCATCTATAGATCCGTCTATAGATCCGTCTATAGATCCGTCTATAGATCCGTCTATAGATCCGTCTATAGATCCGTCTATAGATCCATCTATAGATCCGTCTATAGATCCGTCTATAGATCCGTCTATAGATCCGTCTATAGATCCATCTGTAGATCCGTCTATAGATCCGTCTATAGATCCGTCTGTAGATCCGTCTATAGATCCGCCTATAGATCCGTCTATAGATCCATCTATAGATCCGTCTATAGATCCGCCTATAGATCCGCCTCCTCTCCGGTCCAGAGCTCAGAGCAGCTGATTGACATTCTGCTTCAAACCGCCGCGGTTCATGATGTCGGTCTCAGCCTGCAGGATCACGCCATCCTCAGAACGCAGGAAGATCCACAAACCAGAACTACTGATCCTAGAAAAGTTCTGAACAAGACTGGAGAGGCAGGGAGGCCCTCTTACAGTCCGACCAGGGAACGGTCCGACTCCATGCCGGCAATATAGAGCAAACTCTAGTTCTGTTGCACAGAGACCAGACGCCGCCCCCCCGCAGACGTTCCACCTTCCCAGAGCCAATAAGGCTCCATGGATCAGGTTCGCCTCTGACTGCTGCCCCATCCAGGGATCCCCCTGCGGGTGCTGAGCCCCCTGGTGGCTGACCTTGCCTTGCTCCTTCGGGATGGGCCCCGCCACCAGGAAGAGCTCCAGGTTGGGCTCCCAGCTCTACCCTACTGGGCCAACCAGATCATGTTTGCCTGGTTGACCCTATCAGGGTGATTTAAACCTCTGGGGTCATCCGGGCTCTGAAACCCCTCCACCATGTTGGGTTCAAAGAGGGGGGTGGGTGCCTCCAAACACGCCGACTCTAAATGTGTCATAAATCCACTCCAATAAATTATCTAAGAAATGAAAAATGGAAACTTTTGTTTTTGGGACAGAAAACTAATGACTGCTTATATTCCTCAACAGGGAAGATAGTTGTAGAACATATAGATTGGTTTTCTGTTTATCTGTAGGAGTGGTTCTACATGAGGAGCACATTGAGCTGCTGACAGAAGATTACAAACAGCTGAAGAAAGAAGTGGAGGGAAAAACTCTTCTGGAAGGTTCTCTTCACTTCACTGGTAAGAAGGAAAATTATTGAACTTGGTTTTAAATCCAGCAGTTAAGCTTTGCAGAACAAAGACTCATTTTAAGTGTTGGACCAGGACTGTGTGTGTGTGTGTGTGTGTGTGTGTGTGTGTGTGTGTGTGTGTGTGTGTGTGTGTGTGTGTGTGTGTGTGTGTGTGTGTGTGTGTGTGTGTGATGTAGTCTGTAGCAGCTTAGTGAAGGTGATCCGGTAAATTCCCTGATTCTAACCAGAGTCCTGTTCTGATCCAGGCGGCGCTCTGAAACCCGGGTTTGGTTTCCCAGCATTCAGTGGAATCGCTCGCCTCTGTTGGCTGGTCGACCTGTTCGGCGAGCTTTCAGTCACGGCAGCGACCTTTGAGCAGGACGCTGACAGAGGCTACACCAAGATGACGGCGCAGCTGCTAACCTCTGATAGCAGGTTGGACATAACTCTGCCCCCCCTCCATGCATCATCTATCATTAACAGCCTGATTCTCACACATTCAAAAACAAGAAGAGACCTTTAACTGAATTAATTTGATTTGCTGCTGCAAACTGGCTCCATTTTTCTAGAACATCTCAGCTAGACCATAAAGTCCAGAGCAACATGCCGTCCTTTAGTCCCGCCTTCCTGGATTCCTTCTCCTGTCAGACATCTTTAAATAAAACCTGCAGCATCAAACATATTAAATGTAAGCGGAGCAGCAGGCTAGCTGTTAGCGGCTAAAAGGCTAAAATCAGCTCAGTCAGCTTCTTTAGTTCAGGTTTAAGCTTTGAAGGCAGCAATGTCTTCCTGCAGGTTAATTAGTAATAAGTTTCTATTTAGTTTCATGAGTTTCTTAAAATAAATGCATTTTGTCTTGAATTGAGGAATTGAGACACTTTGCAGGTAGAACAAGACAGTTTATTTAAAATAGGAAAAAACAAAACAATAAAACACTTATTTCAAGTCCATAATGTCTTAATTATCTTTAATAAGTCATTCCATTGATCTTCTTTATCTATTTTTTTACTAATTTCAGGATCATTTTTGCAGAACATTCTGAGTCTATTAGAGCTGCAGCTAAAGATAAAACAGGATTCTGTTCGTCACGTTTTATCTTCTGATCTTCATAGCTGATGGAAATGTTCAGGCCGTTATTTTCAGCTCCTTTAGGATCAGATACCAGTTTTATATAAATTATAAATCCCAGAGACCTAAAACTGAGGTTTCCTGTGTTTTGTCAGGTGTTTGACGTGGGTGGAGGAGCGGCAGGCGGGCCTTCCAAGGACCAAGAAGATCAACTTTGTTTTTGACGGCTTGGTTCTGACCCAGATTCCTCCTGCACCCAGAGGGAGCGTTGGACTCTTTATGCAGGATCTGGTCCTCTTCTCCTCCAAGCTGTCGGGGGGAGTGAGTCCTGAGGAGCTGGACCGAGAGAAGACCAGGATCCTGCACTGCTTGGAGCTGGCAGAGCGGATCCAGCAGCTCAGTCACAGTTAGACGCTCCTGCTGTCAATCAGCTGTTTTCTGCTCGTTCTATTAAACCTTCTTCCTGCAGCCCTCCTTCAGTCCTTCTTCTTTCATTGTCATCTGTCTGCATCATTAAAGCTCCCAAAATCCAGCTGAACTGATCCTGAACCTGGGAACCTATAAAGGGGCGGGGTCAAGCTAGCGGACCAATCAGAACCAGGAGAGCTGAAGGCAGAGCGCCGTATTTCAAACTCCTCTGAATGAAAAACAAAGAGGAAAACATGGCGGCAGCAGGAAAGAGACGCCAAATATGGCGGCTAAGGGTTGCTGACTGCGTTAATGAGCAAGTTAAACATCAGAGGCTTTGAATGTTCCAAGAAGCCAGTTTAACAAACTCAGATTAAATCCTCAACTCTAAATAGATCTGTCCTCCGATCGGGAACTTTTCAGTTTCCTAAAAGCTGCGATCAGTTCGTTCAATCAGCTCCAAGTAGTTAAACACGTCCTTAATAGGTACGGAAAGCCATCATCAGTGGAGCACAGATTCTAGGAGTCACCATGACAACAGGCAACAGGAAGTGCCTGTTCACCCGACTGGAACGAGAGATTTTAATAAAGGAAGTAAAAAAAAGGAGAATGTGTTTAATGGACAGAGAATCAGGCTGCAGCTGCAAAGGAGAGGAAGATGGAGATCGATGCTCCATCTATGGCAAGCCGTTCTACATTTATTCAAAGATCTCTGTTGAACATAAGAGGATTAGGGCCACTGAAAAAATAAATAAAAGTTTACTGATTTTTAAATTTTATTTCAGAATAATATGAGAAATTCTGACTTTAATCTGAGAATAGTGGATCTTAATGCTGATGGTCTCCATGGAGGCAGAGATGTGGAGAACTCAGCTTCAGGTGTTTGGGAGAAACAGGAACAAATTGGTGGAAAATGATGGAATTAGGAGAGTTTTTCCGTCCCTGCTGATGCTGTTTGATTAATGGAAGAACAGAAGGAGATTAAAACCAGAGAGAGACTCTGAAACAGACACGCGCTACGGCTGGATGCTAACATGTTGGTTAGCCGTCAGAATTCTGAAAAAAAAAGTCAGACATCAGAAATTTTTCTCATACTGAAAAAAATTATAAAATCAGTAAACTTTTTTTTTTTTTTCCACTGGCCCTAATCCTCTCCTGGATTGTTGTTCCATTTATAGAAAACTAAAATAAGAATCACACTAGACTGAACTGTCAAAATAGATTTTCTAAATTACATTTTAGCAGCAAAAACTGCATTTTAAAAAGTAAAAAAAACAAAAACAATAATTCTAGAAAGAATTAAGTTTAACTGGAAAGTGGCAGTTTTAACATTTATCAGCTTGACTGCAATATTTATATCTGAAATAAGATTTATTCAAATTGAAAATAAAACAAATGATGTTTAAAGTTCTTAAATGGGATCTTCAATCAAAGGACACGTCATCGTTCCCTAACAGCTGATTGGCTGTTTTCTAGGATTCAGATCAACTTCTTCTCAGGTGATGAAGTCATGAAACACTGCAGGAGATGGAGGACAGCGCCCTCTGCTGGTCAGCCCTGTGAACTGCTCCATGTCTTTGCTCTTTAGTGAGAAAAAGAGAAACTGACAGCAGCAGATTGATGCTCTGCTTTATTCTCTGATCGATCCGTTAATGAACAGAGCAGCTCCGCACCTTTAATTATAGATTATAGATTAATTCCACCACCAACAACAGGAAGTCAGCAGAAATTAACAATGTTAGAATTTAGCCAGAATTTCATAAAACCATTTTGTATGACATCAGACATCATCGTCATGGAAACACGCTGTTAGGTTTATAGTTTAACCAACATTTTAGCATTTTAGCTCTTCGGGAAATAAGTTTATTAGGACTGCATGGTGCTGCCTTGCAGCAAGAAGGTTCTGAGTTCGATTCCCAGCATGGAGTTAACATGTTTTCCCTGAACATGTGTGGGTTCTCTCTGGGTACTCCAGCTTCCTCCCACAGTCCAAAACCATGACTGTTAGATTATTGGCTTCTCTAAATCCTCCTTAGGTCTGAATGTCCTGTTTGTCTCTGTGTTGACCTGCAATGGACTGGAGACCTGTCCAGGTGGACCCCTCCTCTCTGTCTCTCTGTCCAGGGTGGACACCTCCTCTCTGTCTCTCTGTCCAGGGTGGACCCCTCCTCTCTGTCCCCTCCCCACCCCACTACCACCCTGACAGGGACAAAGCAGGAGAAGACGGATGGATTATTAAACCAGTTTTAGTTCAGAAGTGAAAGTTTTCATTGAACTCATTTTTAAAAAGCTCCAGCTTCTATTTTTCCTCCTAAATGTCCTCTTCCGTCCACAGAGCCGGCCTTAGTAACAGGGTCCTCCTTATCTCCTGCTGGATTCTCCTGGTGGCGTCTCCTTGTCTGCACCTCCTTAATGACCTCCAGCTCTTGTTTTCACTCTTGGTCTCACCTGGGTCTGAAGCCCGCCTTATTATTGGACTCAGGTGTGTGGAAGTAGAGCCATCTAGAAATGAAGCTCTACGCCTTCTCTGCCAGATTTCACCTGCAATATGTTGCTTTTGATAGCAGATTCTGCCTGCTGAAATAGACAGGGAAGCTCTCATTAACAGCTGACCTCTGACCTCCTCCTCCCAGGGGAGGGGCTAACAGCTGACCCCTGACCTCCTCCTCCCAGGGGAGGGGCTAACAGCTGACCCCTGACCTCCTCCTCCCAGAGGAGGGGCTAACAGCTGACCCCTGACCTCCTCATCTTAGGGGAGGGGCTAACAGCTGACCCCTGACCTCCTCCTCCCAGGGGAGGGGCTAACAGCTGACCCCTGACCTCCTCCTCCCAGGGGAGGGGCTCCCAGAGGAGGGGCTAACAACGACCCCTGACCTCCTCATCTTAGGGAGGGGCTAACAGCTGACCCTGACCTCCTCCTCCGGGGAGGGGAGGGGCTAACAGCTGACCCCTGACCTCCTCCTCCCAGGGGGGAGGGGCCTCTGATGATCTGCAGCGTCTCTAACAGCCAGATTAGTTTAGTTTTCACTTTTTAATTTCTATCATCATCTTTCATGCCTGCAGCTGCAACATCTGGTTGATGCAGCAACTTGGTGTTTCCCAGTAGAGCAGAAAGAGGTGAGCTAGTAGCTTCTAATTAGTTTTATCTCTGTTAAAAGCTTCAAACTCCTTCCTGGGCCCCAAACCTGTAGGAGTTTCTGTTACTGAAGAGCTAGAAATGAGAAAAAAGGCCACCGGCTTTCAGTGTCATCTGGCCTGCATGAGGCAACCTTTGGGCCGCGGACTGTTGCTCCACCAACGGGAACATTTACAGCAATCTGATGGAACGTTGCCCTCAGGCAGGCAACCCACTAACCGCAGAAATAAAGTCAATCTGCTCAACCAGATGCTCTGCAGATCATAATCAGAGGAGATATCTGCTAATAGTGGGATCCGGCTCTTCTGATGACATCATACCCCCACCCCCCATCATACACCCACCCCCCCATCATAGACCCTCTACAGTAAGATTTCACTTTCTCTGGACTTTCAACCATGATTGTGTGTTTTAATGAAGCTTTATCCTCTGAGATTCCTGAGGGTCAGTTAGGGTTTTATGTTATCTTTAATAATCATGTTAACGTTTGATAATTAGAAAAAATATTTTGGACTTATTTCTTAAAATGTTTTAATTTAGCAGAAATGTAGCTTAAGCCTAAATTCAATCTGGGAGACTCTTACTTCTGCCGGGACCCGAGTTCCAAAATGACTTGTTTCATTTATCTTTTTAACTGCTTCTGTCTCCTTGAACCGGGAGATAGGCCTCAGCACAGACGGCCGCTCCCTCTGAGCCTGGTTCTAATGGAGGATTCTTCCTGTTCAAAAGGAGTTTTTCCTCTCCACTGTTTCTACAAGCATGCTTAGTGTGAGAACATCTAGAAACAAAGGTGTTGATGGCGGTGGCACGGCTGATATTTCTCTCAGGATGGAGTCACAGCCAAACAGGAACAAGACCAGATGAAGCTACTATGAGGAAAAAGCAGAAGAGCAAGAGCATTTAAGAGATTGAACTAACAGATTCTGCAGAGTGGGGAGATAGAGATAGAATGAAGCAGAATGATGAAAAAGGGGTCCCTATGTCCTCCAGCCCAGTCTAAGCCTATGCCCAGCAAGAACTGCCAAGGACTGAACATTTTAGTCTTCATCTATTCCATCTTAACTTTTGGTTTTAGATTTAATCGGCGCTTTTCTGTTCTGCACTTCAGTGAAACTGTAGATGAAAAAATGTCAGAAGTTCCCCGAATGAATCAATAAATGCTTCTTCCTCACTGATCAAACTGACTTTATCTGCTGTATAATATAGAATAGTAAAACCACCTTTAAGGGCAGGCGGAGCGTTTATTCCTGTCGCATTTCAAAGTGTTTTATGTGTTGAACTTGTGGCTTGCTAATATCTGTCTTTATGGCATCAGCCGTAGAGCAAACACGTTCTCGGCAGGAAGTTAATTACAAACTGCAGTCAGGGTCTAATAAAAAGACAGACTGATAGGGTATAAAACTGGAAGCTTAGACACCGGGAAAAGTGACACGTTTCCATCCTGAAGCGCTGGATAAATAAAAACTCATTGTGTTCAGTCACTGTCCAGAAGGTCTCATTAACCTCTGCTGTAACACTCCTCCATGGGTGTCAACTGATTTAATTAAAAAGTTCAGTCACATAAGGTCCGACATGCAGACACAGCCTGCTTTAATTAGGCCTTATCATCCACACGCTAAAACACACAGTTTAATACTTTATTGTTTCTGCCCTGTTTGGATGATATCAGATCCAGCAGAGAAGAATGTGGGGGTGGGGGGAGTACAGGCGATGGAAGCTAAAACGTTCCTAAATGAACGACTCAATTCTTCACATTTAATGTCTGAAGTTTAGGAATTAAAACGTTTCGGCAGATGAGACATAGTTTAGTTTCTTTAGTGAAAATTCACTGAAATATTGAAAAATGTTTGTATATATAAGAAAGAAATACTTTATCAAACACCACCTTTACCGCCGCATCTTAGTGTTTCTTCCTAAAATGGTTCAAAGAGAAAAAAGTAACATGGTTTTAATATTATCTGTAGACGGAACGCTGAATCTGGAAAATTAGCCACAAATTCCAAATCCTAAAAAGGAAGGAAAGCAGAGTTTCTGTTCATCGGTGAAGGAGAACAGAGGCGGAGATTAGCAAAGGGAGTTTTTCCTCCTCCACTGTCGCTACTAAGCATGCTTAGTGTGAGGGATTGTGCGAAGAGTCAATGAGTCGATGCAATCAGCTGGTTTTCTTAGATAGAAAACTTTGAATCAATCTCAACTGGATGATCTGGTTTATGTGGATCTATAAAGTGACATGATGTAAAACTGGAGCTATAGAAATAAACTGAATAGAATTGAATTGGATTTCATCATAGTAAAATATGTTTAGGCTTTAAATAGAAAGGGAAAGTGAGAGTTGGAAAGGAATAGTTCAAGGAAGCCAACATTTGAACATATTTTAAACAATACTTTAATTATCCTGAATTAAACATCTGACTCTAAAAACAAACTAAGTTTCCAGCTGTTATCATTCCTGCTCTCCAGTGATGGAAACTAACAAAGTACATTTACCTGATAACTGTATTTAAGTACTTTTGTAAAGTATATTTAATTGAGTTACTTTTTTTGTTAGTTCCTTCTTCCTTTGGTTCAGCTTTATAATCCAATGTTGCTGTTTTTCATCCATCATGGCAGATAGCAGCCCTATGGACTCAATCTAGACGCCACTGATCTACAGAGTTAATGACATTCCTCTGACGTAGGTTACACATTAGTTTCTCTAAACTCTCCTGTTTTATTTTTTTTTTGGTTTGTTTTTATATAATAAATAATAAGCACAATAAATGCAGTTCTTTCCAGCTGGTGTAGAATCTATATCAGGCGGTTCTACGCATCAATACATCAGGTTGTTTCTGAAAGTTCCAGCTTCTTTAAAATAACTGAAAATTAGACAGAAATGTTCTGATATTAGAAAATTACATTTTTACTTTTGAATAATTACATATTTTATAAGTGAGTATTTCATTACTTTAACATGAGAGGATATTTTACTGAGTAACTTTTACTTGTAGTTGAGTAAGGTTTTATTATGAGTATTAATACTTTTCGTCTAGTAGTACTGCTGAGTACTTCGTCCAGCTGCTGCTCTGCCTCCATCTTTCTACACAGAAATATAAAACAGATTCTAACACTGAGAAACACTCGATAAACGTTTCATTTTCAGTCGACGACGTCGCTAACAGATCGTTTATTTTATATAAACAGAGAATCAACTTACAGGCTGGAAAAACAGGGAGATTGCTGCAAATGGACCAAAGAGAACGGAATGAGCTGACTGCCCAACACTGCTTCATTCAACTCTATTCAGTTTATTTCTATAGCTTCAATTCTCATCATGTCAGCTGACTTTATAGATCCACGTCAACCAGATCATCCAGTCAGATTGATTCAGAGTTTTCATATATTTTTTTTATTGGGTTAGATGGGTACAAAACATTAATTTACATGGGAATACAATTCACTTATCCTCCATCTCCCTACATTGAAAAACAATGAAAAATATTAACAATAAGCCAACATGATTCTCTCCCTCGTAACGAGAAAACAGGAGGGGAGAACATTTACAGAACCAACAAGCAAATTACAAAAAAAAAAAAAAAGGAGGAGGGATCAGAAATGCTTAGAAAACAAAATCAAAAATATAACTATGACAGTTACATGTTGTGCTTAAGGTTCGACCACCAAATCCCTAACCCAACCACTGGCCTCTCTTAAAATCCTGGCTGGTGTTCCAACAGATCAAACCACTGGAAAATTTGTAGAGATTCAATTAGAGAGGGGTTATGTCAGTGTGTCTTAATTAAAGCCATACTTTTTAATCATCTTAGGAGGGAGTTGAATCAACTAAGGAAAGAATGGGATTCCAAGTTTTATAAAATTTGTCGACGCATCCCCTGATGCTGTACTTGATTTTTTCTAAGTGTAGGAGTGACATTAGATCCTTGAGCCAAGAGTCAGGGGAGGGAGGATTCTTATCCTTCCATTGAAGTAATATGCGTCTCCGGGCTACCAGAGATGCGAAAGCAATAGCGTTACTTTCCCTGTTCGTGAAGTGTGTGAAATCCTCAAGCACACCAAAGATGGAGGTCAGAGGACTCTGAGGCACTGGCTTGTTTAGAGCTTTTGTAAAAATATTGTAGAAAGAGGACCAGAATAAGCTTAATCTGGGACAGGAAAAGAACATGTGTGTATGACTGGCTGGTGACAGAGAGCATCTGTCACATGTATCACTTGTATTAAATAATTTTTTAAGTTTAGCTTTGGAGTAATGTATCCTGTGTAGGACCTTAAACTGAATTAGAGTCAGATTGGCACAAGATGAGGTGGAGTTGACCCTGTCAAGGGCCCTCTTCCACCCCTCATCTGACACGGTGCAACCCAACTCCTTTTCCCATGAATTTCTAGTCACCGATTCAGAGTTTTCTATCTAAGGAAAACCAGCTGATTGCTTCGACTCATTGACTCTTCAGCAATCCTTAAGCTGAACGTAAAATGTACGATTTTTTGCCCTTTAAGGGACGATTCTCCAGAATTGCGATAATTTTTTCAATGGGGCCGACTTTCAGCCTGATGGAGCGTCATGTGGTGTAAAATCTGCTGTAGGATCCTAGAGAATCAGGACTATTGTTCTTTTACTTTGATGGTTTCAGACTTTAGACCTGGGTTTGAGTCAATAGTGTGACTGAAATCAATACCTGTTATATTTAGAAACAATAGCAGCACAAACTATAAGAAACTCAGCATTAAGTTTAATTTATTGGTTTATTATAAGCCAGTTAGAAAACAAATCCAGAACAGTGATGTAAACAATAAGATCAGAGATGGACTCAGCTGATTTTAACCTTGAAATAACCTTGAGGCAAACAGACTCGGCTAACTGCTTAGCCTGAACTGTGGATTGCTGCTGTGGGTTAGCTTCACTCAGCGCAGAAAGCAGGAACAAAACAGAGCGAATACATCTGTCACCCTCTGACACCCAGATGGAGGGACTAATTACTGCAGCCCCACCCTGGGGGCAATTATTTCTGTTACACAGAGAGGAGCACCTCAACCTTTCCTCTCAAAACAATTACATTTACAATCTTTATCTGTCACACTAAAGAAACGTTACATTTAACTATTAAGATTGATCAAATCAATCTGTCACTAAATTATCTCCCACTGATTAAGAACAGAAGTGTTTTAAGCAATAAAGCTAAAATATATAAATAGCAGCAGCCATTCAACCTGATCCTTCCCAGTCAAACGCCAGCAGGCCTCCCTCCAACTCCCAGCATCCAGAGCACCGAAGCATCAAAGCAACTTGAGCAGAGATTGATCCAACGTCCAGATTTCTGCTTTTTAAGCGTTTTTGACGCCCAGAAAGTGTCCAATGTGACACAGCATGAGATTGAACCTGAATAACATTGAATATGGAGGTGAAATTCCAGAAAAACTCCAACAGGTTCTTCTTCCCACCATCCTAAACAACGCTGTGCTGTAGAGTAGTTCAGGTTCAGAGGAGCAAATCTCTCACAGGACCTGCAGAGAGGATCATGGGGGGTTGGAGGGGGGGGCTCCCGCTCACTTGTATGTGAAAGTATGAAACAAGAAAAAAAGTATTTTCATTTTTTTTAAACTTTACAAAAAATGCTTTAAAGTCATAGGGAAATCATATTTATATATGTTCTCTTCATCAGATATTGTCCCAAAAGTTAGAAAATGTCTATTTTAAATAAAAATCATGTCTTAAAATCTGTGTTTTTTTCCGCTATCTTCTGCAGGCCAGTTAGTTCTTACCGCCAGCCTGAACACCTAAATTCAGCCAATCATATATCAACGGTCATCTGTCAATCACATGTTTTCGGGTCATAGCATCTTGATTCATGTGTCGCAGCTAATATAGTACTTGTCAACGTTGAAACCAGAATCCTTTCCTTTCCCATTGAGTTGGCGCCCCAGTGTTCACGCGGGATGGACGTGCTGTGTCTTTTGGCAGGCGTAGAGCTAACAGAACTGGCAGCGCTATGCAGGCAAGGGCTCAAACATGTACGGCTGGAAGCCTTCTACACCAAACCAAGCTTCTGCCGCCCTGGCGCCCTCTTCCACAACATCTTCGCCCCCGCTTTCCTCCTCTAATAAAAAATGGATGACGGAGGAGACTCATCCACCCCCACCTCCGACACTAAACTCTCCTCCTCTTGCATGTTTCCTCTGTCCATAGCGCTTCCTTGACAGCTGCCGCGTTTCTAAGTCACCAATTTAGTGCTACTTGACGACTTTAAATGAAAGCAAAGCAGAATTCTTTGTTGTATTCATCAACCTGATGAATAAAGCTGTTTCTACTGAGTTTATTAAAACCACAAACGTAGAGCTAGCTTAAATAGACGGTACTGCCATGGCGACCCACTCTACACCTGTTCCTGCTGAGGTGCTGGGCTGTGGCTGATGGCTGCATTACAAAAACACACAAATAAATGGTTTTACTTTATAAACTGAAACTGCTAAAAAGCTGCATGCTTGATTTTATCCTTCAGTTTATTTATTTATTTATCTCTTGCTGCAGACCTTGTTGTTGCCGATATCTTTTTGTTCAATGTTCTAAAAGACAGAAGAGGGAAACTTTTCAAAAGTCTTTCATGCTTGGATTCACAGCCCTCCCTGGCAGTGTCTAGCCTGGGTGCCATTCCGAACTTAGTCCCGCCCACAACGTTTGAGGTCAGGAAGTTCGGTCTGGCATTGCTCAACAGTAGCGCGAGTATGCTAGCACAATATCTGGCGAGCCAATCAAATTGTCAGGGCGGGCTTTATAATGATGATGGACAGATGATCAACAGTAACGTAATCAACCATGTGACCACAAAGCCGCTAGGTGACAACAACAATGGCTGCCGCTGAGAGTTGAGGTGAGTAGATTCTGCTATTAGGTCTGTTTCTAGAAGATATCGACAGCAAATTAATTTTAAAAAGAGGAACAGAGAAACGCGATCAAGGCTCATCTTTCTTATTCTAGGCGTGAAACTGCACGCTTTGATTTTTGTTGACAACAACTATGCGTCGCTTAACATACCGTCACGCACTCCGCTGCTCTTATTGGTTGTAGGTCTATCCAATTGAGTGCAGAGGCATTTTTTTCCTGGTTCATTCAAACACGCCCCATAATCACAGCTCTATGGAGCAGCATCAGACTCATTCTGACTAGAATTGAGTAGGACTACGCCAGGCTAGGCGGTGACATCATGAAGCCAACGTTCTTGGTTCTTTTTGTTCGTTGTTTTGAACATAGGCGGGCTGGAAATGATAACCGTCTGTTTCTTCTGCCCAGTTTTAGGGTTAGAACTTTGCCATTTCAAAGTTATATCACTTTGCTTAGTAATGACAGCAACAAATACTATGGCTGCCTCATTTGATGCCAAATTTGATAAACAAAAATGTTATCAGGTTGTAGAGGTTAACTATATAAGAATATTAATCCCAACCAGCCTTAAACTTCCAGTTTTTATAAATGTTTGAATATAAGCAAAATAAACAAGAAAGAGCAAATAAACAGGATCACCCAAGAGACTGGTTTAAAACATTAAACATTATGCCTTTGCAACATCACACACGCTTAGCACTGAGTCAAATGCATTAGCATCAATTATATGTCTGCACCTCAGAGAAAATGATTCCCGGCATGTTGTTGTTTATGATAATTGCAGAAACTAAAATATCTGCTGCGCTTCGATGTGCAAAGCTGATCTGGATCAATAAACCTGTCAGAGTCTTTGGTTCCCAGATGTAGACGCATCATAAATCTGTTATAACAGTTGCTTTGATTTTACCTTATTGAATAAAGGCAAGAAGAATGAAAAAAAAGGAGGAAGAGTTTCTTCTTCCTCTTTGGAAGGTTTTCCTCTGCACAGCTGCTTTCTGGAACACAGTGGAGCTCCAGTTGGTGTCAGCACCAGATCCCTGACAGACTGACAGACAAAGACAGACTGACAGACAGAGAAAGACTGACGGACAGAGACAGACTGACGGACAGAGACAGACTGACGGACAGAGACAGACAGACTGACAGACAGAAAGACAGACAGAAAGACAGACTGACGGACTGACAGACAGACAGACGGACAGACAGACTGACAGACAGACTGACGGACAGACAAACACCTTTTCAAAACATAAAAACAACCAAAAACCACCCAGATGATGATGATGATCAGTGACTGACAGCATTAGGGCGGAGCTAATGCCAAAGGCCAGAGGGATTAGTGGAGATTATGTGTGATTTTGATCAATTAGAGGTTTTATGGATGAAAGACAATAAATGATACAAATGAACCACAGAGAGGAATGAGAATGATAGGAGATTAAAAAAGAGAATATCTGCAAAATAGAAAATATTGGTCAAGAACAGGAAGTCACTTTAAAAATCCAGTGAAGCGATAGACTGGTTAGTGTTTTTACTCTGGACAGATTGTGGATGATCATATTTACTGACGGTCTGCAGGCAAACAGACCAAGAGGGACGACGGACTCCATAAGGCTGATCCTCTTTATTGAGGTCTGAGATAATAAAGGCTGAAATAAAGCCAGCTGCCTGCAGAATAACACCTTTTCCTGATTAAAACACGTCAGGTTATTCCTCTGCTGATAAGTAACAGGAACCAGGATGCTGGAGCTCAGATAAAGAGTTATATAGTTTCAGTTATTATCTCATTTTAATGCATATTCATTTCTATTCAGCTTATTTATTGATGACACATCATCTCATGGCAGAGACAGATCACCGCAGATCATTTGATTGGTTTGGATCTCAGGAAAACCAGCAGAATGCATCCAGTCATTGACTTTGTAGGACGCGCTCTTCCAGGTGGAGCGAGTAACACCAGAATTTACATCAATCCCTCCCACCAAGCATGCATGCAGCAACAGTGGAGAGAAACAGCTCGTTTTTACAGGAAGAACCCTCCAGCAGAACCAAAAAAGCAGTTAACAAGTTAACTTAAGTCTGGGGGCGGGGCCACACCTACAACACTGCAAAAACAATCTAGAAATAAGTGATCAAGTGTATTTACCCTCAATCTTAGTAGGTAAATAAGATGGTTTGGCAGTTTAATGAGTATTTTACTCTTAAAATAAGGTAATTAGATGTAATAAGACAATGCAGTTGCTTTTCTTTTTAAGTGTCCTGTCTGGCGATGTGGCAATAAGAATATTTGTCTTGATGCCAAAAAGAGCCCAACAGATTTTACTTTTCACCAGTGGAGCAGTACGGCTATCTCCATAGTGTTCCACTGGTTTATGCATAGAAATATCTTTATTATGATTATACAGGGAGTTTAACAGATTAAATGGACACTGCAATGGAAGTAGAACAGGAAAGGAAAAACAGGAAAAAGGAAAAAAGATGAAAGAAAGAGGAGATAAAAGGGAGATAATGATAAAACATCTTCAGTCTGCTTCATCACCTGCAAAGAGATGGAAAAAGAACAGAACAACCAAGAGATACAATAAAGTAACAGTTATATACAATCGCTGAAGTATAAGTATTATTATTCAATCTGACATGTATAGTATGGTAGCTGAAGGTCAGAATGTGGGCTTTCTGTCATAATCTGGCCTGTTTGCTCCTCCCTTAATTAGTCATTCCTTTCACCTGTCGTTTTCCCTCCCCTGCCTCAATTATAATTTATTCCTCTCACCTGTTTTCTCTGGTTTATATTCAGTTCAGCCGCAGCATTCAGGGCCAGATCATTACTTGTCTTTTTGTTAGTCCGTTCAGTTTTTCATTTCATGGTTCATGTCCTGGATCCTAGCTGCCAGTGGAAAGAGGGTTTTAGTGTTTGTCTCGTCTCCTGATCGTCCACTGTTCCTCCCCCGCGGAGTCCTCTGGGTTTTTGGCTCATTATGGGGGGAGGTTCAGTTTTTATCCAGTAAGCCTGGTTTCAAGGAGGAGACCAGTTTAAAGTCCTGCTTCAAGTTGTGGTTCCACGTCCTGCCTCGGCTACCCTCTTCCACTGACCTTCTGGTCATGCTTCAGAACTCTGTCAGACTCTGAACCTGTCCTGGAGCTCTGTTATAGCCTGGAAGCCTGGATCCTGCTACCTGTTCTGTAGTTGCACCACCTCTAAGTCCTGACACAGTTTGGGGTAGTTTTCCTTTAACACTGTGATGTCTATTCTATCAGATCTAGACACAAGGTTAAGCTTCACACTTGCAGCTCTGACAACAAAGCTACCTGTAAACCTTCTACAACATAAAGTAACACAAAGTTTCTGTGAACATTCCCACCACATTAAGCTGAGTACCACCAGCTCAAAACAAAGGTCTATCTGGTTTACATAACTCTAACCTGTTTGGGTTAATACAGTAGTGCTATGTCTGGACAGGAATAATTGATACATCCATCCACTGGCGTAACTTCCTGAAGGACTGGTGGGGACATGTCCCCACCAACTGTGGGCATGATGGGGACATGTCCCCACCAATAATTTCCACTTTTTCCCCCCTTTCCGCTGATTGACTTCAGCCAGCAGTAACTGGGTCCAGCTGTCTGTGTTCAGAACGTTCCAGTCCGTGTTTTTTCCTCGCTCTGCCGCTGTTCTCCAGTCCCACCTCTCACTGAACCATCATCTGATGCTTTGGGACAGTCAATGCATACAGACTGAAGAGATACCGGATATGGCAAGCCATTTTAACATACAGTCGGTTTTGTCTGAACAACTATGGCAAGCCGTTTTAACGCAGCAGGATTTAGTGAATTTTAACTGGCAGCTACTCTGATATATGTTTCAGTAAAATTAGGAGACGGGTTTGTTAAAAAAATCAGAGATGCCACCAAAAAATCCGTTCGTTACAAAAATGGCAGCAGATTGTACATTTATATAAGTTTAAAAAGCTGGGCTTTTCAGGAGCATCACTCAGAGTTCCAGATTAAAATGAACACAGATCTGTTGTTTTCAGATTGAACAGAGAATCAGGCTGCAGAGCTTCTAGAGATCCTGAAAATGATTTTCTCTGGCATCATTATATCGGTAGACTGGTTCATAAATCTGATTTTAATCAGAGCAGAGACACAATTAGGGAGAACTGCTGATTTAAAGGTGAAACAGACTGATTTCTCCAGCGTCAAATCTTTATCTATTTGAAGTCTCTCTGCCAGGCTGGTGTCTCTCAGTCCCTCAATGAGGCGATCTCTTATTGACTCATCATGCAGAGGGTCGTGGGGGCTTGGGGACAAACTCTCACTGAGCTCTAAATCAGGGACCAGTTCATAAACCGGCTCCGGGGTCTCTGGGGAGGGAACACTACGGAGACCTGACCATAGAGAGGCGACGCCAGAGGGCCTGAAACTGGATTTATCTGTTGATCCTGGAAGTGACGGCTGAGGGAGGACTGACCCGCCTCGGGGGAGGATTATGGTTAGTAGCAGGCCGTCTAGGGGGGGCTCTGAAATTTCTGTAACTGATCCACAAGAAAGGAGATTTTTTCTGTAAATGTTAACACTAACTTACTCCGCTGTGCATCTAGTTGGAACATTTCTAGTTGCAACAATGCCGGCTGCTCCTCCTGTTTGTTTAGCCGTCCCTCCCGGGCGCCCAAAACTGAGACCAAGTCTGCTGGTTTCTGGCTGGTTTGAAGGAACCAAATGCCGACACTGAAGCTGAAGTGTCTTCTTCAAGATTTAATAACGATAACAGAAGCAAAAATCCAAAACATAAATCTGAGAAACAGGAATCCTCACAACAATGATGACAGACCTGTAAAGAGTGACTGAACAGGAGAATATATGGGAGAGAGAAGATCAGGCTAATCTGCAGATTGGGAGCAGGTGAGAACAGAGGAGACTACAAGGGAACTAGGAGGAGACTGACACTAGAGGGCAGCAGAGAGCAAACAAGAAATACCCAAGAACTCAAATACAATAAAAAAAAATAACTAGAACATGAGATCAATGAAAACTCAGAGATTTGAACAGAACCAGAACCAGGGCCAGAACCAGGACCAGGACCAGAACCAGAACCAGAACCAGAACCAGAACCAGGACCAGAACCAGAACCAGAACCAGAACCAGGGACCAGAACCAGAACCAGAACCAGGACCAGGACCGGCGGAACCTCAGAGAACTTTAAAAACACTAAACCTGAATCTGAGCCCTTCGTGACAGGAGAGTGGAAGGGTGGAGGTGTTGACTCCGTGGGTGGTGAGTGGGCTGCCGCGTCACGGACTGCATCCCCCCCCCAGCCTTTCATCCTGTGACGTAGGACCGAGGCAGAAGTTTAAAAAGCTGGCGCCCCCCAGCAGCACTGCATTGGCTCTCTGCGCCCTCAGCTGCTCTTCGTGGGGAAAAGTTGCAGCTCCGTTCGTGTCCGTGGATCTGCTGCTTCTGAAACACCTGTGGACAAACAGAGCCGCGTTCTTCTCCCTCCGTTGGTCAGAAGCAGAGAAACAGGCTGTTTTCAGTCTATTGGAGGTAAGAGTCACTCAGTCTAAACATTTAATTCCACCTCAATCATCAGAAGTTGATTTAAAGGTGATTTCTGCTCCTCAGCCAATGGCTGTGATCGCCCTCAGCTGCCTGTGGATGCTGCTGCTTGCGGGCTCATGCGTGAAGCTGGCGGCCGCCGCAGAGTGCGGGACGGAGTGCGCGCGCTGCGTGTTCAGTCTGCGGGGACAGAAATCTGCTTTCTCCACTCTGGTACTGTCATCATTCCCTTTAATATTCGCTCTGCTTTAAACTAAATGACAAGTTTGCTTCTTCTTCTAAACTGGATCAATGAACAGAAACAGCTTCTTAATCTGGATTATTTAATCCTTTAGAAAACCAACATCCTGCTTTTATAATCTCCATTTATCACTTTATGACCTTTTTCTCTTCTCCTTTTTAATAAACATGCATCTATATTCATGTAATCCCATCATTTCAGGATGTAAAACAACCAGATTAGAAGATTAGATCCGCCATTTTAAGGATTATTTAAACATTTCAACAGTTTTTCAAATTAGCTGAATTATATCGTTACATATTATACTATATTTATATTTAGTTACTTTAACTGATTTTTTTTCATGTCAGCATAATAGAAAATAAAACAGAAACTCAATATTAAGGTGATGCAAAAAAAAAAAAAAACGGTTTCATTGAAAAATATTTAGTTATTAGTTATTTATCTTCATTGTGTTTGAAGTTGTTTTAAAGCTATTGAGTATTTTTAACATATATATATATATATATATATACATATATATATATATATATATATGTATATATATATATATATCTTATATAGTATATATATATATATATATATATATATATATATATAGATATGTTACATATATAAGTTATATTGTGAGCCGGCTAAGAGTGAATTTTCGCCAAGTTGTTGCACACAAATAAACTCAAAATAAATCTTATTTCCAGTTTTACAAACTGGACTCTAACTTTGCACTGAAAGTATAATTTATAAATTGTCACTGAGCACAAAATGATCTCTGCTCAAGTAACAGACTAATTTCTGCCAAAGGTCACGTGATATATGAAGAATGGTCGTTCCTTCGAGGCGACAGCAGGGGGCGCAATCTTATCAAAAGATCTGCAACTCACAATTATTTTGCTAAAAGAATAATCTGTCGATTATTTTTTTGCAATTAATCAATCAGTAATTGGATTGCTAAAGGTTCATCTATCTATCTATCTATCTATCTATCTATCTATCTATCTATCTATCTATCTATCTATCATATATCTATCTATCTATCTATCTATCTATCTATCCTATCTATCTATCTAGATATAGATGGATAGATATCTACTGCACATCAGCAGCTAGTTGAAGGTAAAAATCCGACCTTTCTGAAGCTTGAAGGTTTTTTCTTGGACCTGAATTAGAATCAGAAGGTGAATAAATCTGCAGATCAGCCAAAGAAGAAGAAGGATCATTAATTTAAATAATTTCTATAAAGAAAGGGTCGATGATGGAAAGCATTGAGTGTTTTACAGGTTCTTTATTTCTAAACACGGGTAAGTAACCTTTCCTTCCCACACATCCAACAACTACGGATCTTCTTTGCAGGAGATTAAAAATCTAGTTTTAAACATTTCTTCTAATAGAAAGAGTCTCCATGATCGGTCCGATCCATTCGTTTTGATCCTGACCTGCTTTTCTTTTCTCTTTCCTGTCATCCCTTCAACCCAAAGCCTCATTAATCAATGGATATTAGAAGGGATTAATCTAACGACTCTTTTGCAAATCATTTAATCTGTGGATTATTTTTTTAAATTAATAATCTGATGGTGAACGTTTCTTTAAAGGAGATTTATTTCACGAAATTAAACTAGGTGAAAGAAAAGCTTTTCCACCTGAGCAGTTCTGGATTGATCCAGATTGACAGATAAAAATTTACATATTTATAAAAAAATATTTGATCATTAAATCAAAAAGTTTAAATATTTTTTAGAATCTTGGTAAAATTCCTGCTCTAAGTGGGACTTTCTGTCAGATAAAAGCAGGTTTTAGTCTCTATACTAAAGTTAATGACTTACTAAATTAGTTAACGATTAGTTCAATAATAGATTAATTAATTATAATAGTTTCAGCCCTAAATATCATGTTTAATTAGGGGTGTGATTCTTTATTAGTGTGGTATAAATAAAATGTTATCCTTATCAAATAATAATCATGATTTGGTCAAATCTGTCTAATTTCTTTTACATTAGTATAATTCTAAATAATTTTTTTCTGTAATAAAAACAGATTTCAACATAAAGTAGTTTTATTTCTGTGTCAGCAGGATGTTTTTCTAGGCAGCCTGTAGAATAAAGCTGTTAAATGAATGTTTTTTCCTGCAGGTATCCGTTATCCTCTCCTCCATTTTCCTCTCCATTAATTCGCGCTTCATGAGCCTGCAGCTGTGAAAGCTCAGCAACGTTTCTTCTGGGTCATCAAAGCGATTATTGCACCTTTAAGTCAGATCCAGTCGTGGTTTAGATCCTGTGCAGCCGTCGGGCTTTAGAGGTTTCAGGTGTAACGCAGACTGTCGCTGTTAAAGACTTTCTGAAACCTTTTTACTGAAATCAACAATAATAAACTGAGAAACCTTCAACTGTTTGATTCTTTCCTTTTCTTCTAATTTTCTACTGAAAAAGGAACAAAATATTTTCCAACCCCAGCTTGGCGTCCATATTGGTTGGTAAAATAATCTGATTTCCTTAAACCTTTGGACATGAAACCGCTTTAATGGAACGGCTGCTTTCTTACAGCTGATTGGCCAATAATGCTCCTAATCAGTCTCTAGTCCCGCCCACAGCATGTCGGGTTAAGCAGACATTAAAAACCAGCTCATGTTTACAAAGTTGGCAGAAAAATGAATCTGCTAAACAATAAATTAGCTGCTTTATTATTTACTAGCAGCTGTGCCACTGAATCACATGATGAAGTTTGCCAAAGTTTAACATCTGAAACCTTAACTTTCACTTTCTATTTATCTACTTTATTTACAGCATAGAAAAATACATTTTAAAGCTTTACTTTGAGTTAATTCCATATTTCATTCACACAGATTTAATGTGGTGTTTAACTCGGCTGACAGATTATTCAGTTTTCTAAACTTAAACCAGGCTTAGTTGGGCTGCTGGATAAAACCTGGAACTAAACGCTATTTCTTACATTTTGATTGAAAAAGCGTCTCTTCCTGGATGGAAGAGAAACGTCTTCAAACTCGGAAACAAAGTCCAGAGGATTGATTTTAACTTTTTTGGAATGAGCGACATATTGATCAAATTTATTTTTTTTTTTTTACAATAGATGGAAAATAATTGAAATTATGTTCAGATTACACATAAATACTTGAATCAGTTCTGCAGTTAAAAAAGGAATTATTTAAAGATTAGGATTCATTCAGTGATAACGACCTGCTTTGTTTCCACAGCATTTTATCGTCATTCTACTGTGAAAATGAAATGAAATCAACAAAATGAACCCTCTGCATTTAACCCCTCCCCTGGGGGAGCAGCGGGCTGCCATGGTGCGGCGCCTGGGGGGCAGTGTGGGGTTAAGGGTCTTGCTCAGGGACCCAGAGCAGCAGGCTGTGGGAGTGGGGTTTAAACTCAGAGCCTACTGACACATTGAAGCCGTTCTATAGGACTGATAGCCTCTAATAACAACCATTTAAAGGGGAACGCCGTTTCTTTTCCATTGTTTCTTTGATTTTCCGTTATTCCATCATGTTCTACTCTCCCATATAGTTTAGTGTCATTTGGAGCCGTTCTGAAGATATTCCGTTAGGTTATATCCAGTAACGTCTTCCTCTGGGCAACGACTCTTGAAGGCACAAACTAAACTGTTCATCATTTATTCTTTATGGAACGCCAGCATTCAGAACATGGAGGCCAATCACTGTCCCCCAGAGTTATAACTTTTAAAAACAAAGCAGCGTGTCTATGACATCATCAGTGCGCGCCGGCTACCGTTCATCCATCCTGTCCTGAACTGCTGCTAGTTTTCCTCTCATGCCTGGAAGATGTCTAGAGCTGCTACCTCAGATGATCTCGCTCTCCAGATGAACGATTCAGATGAGCTAGAATGAATAGAAGGGGTAGAGCGTCGCCGCCTGTGGCCGGGGCTGCCCGTCACTACTACAGTCCGGCGCCGAGATGGCGTTCCCCTTTAATAGGATGATAACATCAGAAGAGGCGGGGCTAGAGAACCCTGGCACTGATCAATGTCTGTAGATCCCTGAAACTTTTCCTCTTCTTCAACAAAATCGTTTTCTCAGTTATTTGTTCCAGTTTGGTCGCTGCAGTGAGAATCTAATATAGAAGCTCTTCTCCCTTAAACCAGTGATGATGAGATAAACGCAGGCGTGGAGCCGTGGTTAGCGCCTCGGCTGTAGGATCAGGTTCATCTGACACGTCTTTTCTCTGGCGCTGTACTCAGCCAACGCTGTGGGGGACATGCTTCTAGCAGCAGCTCAGACACATTGTCCTGTAATGACTGGACTGAATGGAAGGTAATGCACAGATCTACGCTGACTGGCTGAACAGCAGGACCCACATTTGGACCCATTCTAGAATAGAATTCCACACACTGCATAGTGCAGCAATTTCTGAACATCTTTTCTTTTTTTATCTAGAGCTTACATTTGTTCCTCCTCAGAGATTTCTGAAGGTTTTTTAGTGACATCATTTCTCCGTAGTCCTTCTGTGGCGTCTGAAGGTGTCGACCATCTCAGGCCTTTTAAAGCTTCTATCATTTATTTTCCAGGGTTCCAGTCCAGCTGCGTTTATCTGTGAAAAACCTTTTATAATAAAGCTTTAGATCATTGAAACAAAACTCCAAACCTGTTCAGTTTCTCCTCAACAGTTTCCAGTGATTACGCCCACGAGGTTTAATGAGTGAGCATGAGGTAGAAGCAGGCATTAGGGAGACACCTCTATATGGAGCAGATCTATCTGAGTCATGTCTAGGACTGAATCTGCACAACAGAAACAAATATTTAGTTATTTTCATGCTGCTCATTTCACTGACTGCCCTTTCTCCCATTAGCTGTATTACCCCGCTGCAAATGCTTTTCCTGTTCACGATTTTCCATGTTTTTCAATCGAAGTTTTTAAAAAAGAGAGTTCAAACTAGCGGATTAGCTCCATACCAGACCGAAGTTGGTTTCCATTGTGAACATCGGCTGAAACCTGTTCTGCTTTCCAGTAATCCCAAGTCGACGTTTGGTAACCGCATTCATTTCTCATTGAAATAATCTCCATGATTCCACGTTCTGCTGACTGGTTGGCATGTCTTTCGATAGCTTACGCTTTCGCGGCTGGCTGCGAAGTTTGTGGTATATTTCTGATCTAAACAGCCTAAGTTGGTAAGGGATGATAAGTTGATGGATGCTTTTATCAGGCATCTGTTTAACTGAAATCAGGGAAATAATAATTCCCTGTAGCTGTGAGTAACGTAGCCGTTTTGCATCAAAAGTATCTCTCTCTCTCTATAAAACAGGATTAAAAAACCTGCAGCAGTATGTGGTGGAAGTTTAAGGCTCTTTGAGTAGAGCCAGGGCCGCCCAACTCTGGCCATCTCTGCACATCCTCCTCACGTTATATAGAGCTGGGTCTGCTCCTGGCCCCCACATCCCTCCTCGTCAATATATATAGAGCTGGCCTGCTCTGACCCTCACATCCTCTGCTCATATATAGAGCTGGCCTGCCCCACCCCCACATCCTCTGTCTATATATATAGAGCGGGTCTGCCCTGACTCCCCCACATCCTCTGTCCTTAGAGAGAGCGGGTCTGCCCTGACCCCCACATCCTCTGTCCTTATATAGAGAGGGTCTGCCCTGCCGTCGTTATATTGGACCAGCCCCACATCTCCTCGTTATATAGGCGGGTCTGCCTATATATATAGAGCGGGGTCTGCCCTGACCCACATCCTCTGTCTATATAGAGCGCGGGGTCTGCCCTGACCCCACACATCCGTCGTTATATCGGGGTGTCCTCAATATATAGAGGCGGGGGTCTGCCCCGACCCCACATCCCTCTGTCAATATATAGAGCGGGTCTGCCTGACCCCCACATCCCCTCTGGCCGTTATATAGAGTGGGGTCTGCCCCTTGACTTGCCATCCCTCGATGGAGCATATAGAGCGGGT
>JAGKQL010001168.1:0-15012 GCA_018398635.1 Cyprinodon brontotheroides
CAAAGTAAATTTAACTTTGATGAACTAGCCAGAAATAATCTGTTCTGGATTGTTTTCCAGTTCAGACTGTAGTGGTAAAATAGGGTGACCATATTTTTATTTGGGAAAACCAGGACACCTTGGAGCGGGATGATCCCATCATCGGGATTTGCTCCGTGATCAGAGGAAATGTTACTTGGCGCCGAACAGTGGTGAAAATTGGAAGTTCAGTTTAATATAATACAACTCTGTGAATAGTTCCGTCTGAAATTAATGAAATTAGTTGTTTTAATGGTTATAGAGTCAGAAATGTGGCGGTAATGTTTGGATTTATTTATCTAAAAGGTTTTTATCTGTTACTGTGTAAATGAGTTTGCAGATTTATTAGAATGTGTCCTTTAATTACAGCCAGAGTGGGAACTATAAATCTGATAGTTTAATTTTTTATTGCCGTTTTTGCACAATATGCTTAACTGAATATTTTTGTTGTTGAATATTAGAGATTTTGCAGATAATTTTTATACATACAATGTTTAGATTTACTTACTTTATATATTTCTACCAACTTTATAGAATAGAAAATCCCTTTATTGTCCCACAATGGGCAAATTTACAGCAGCAGAAAGATTATTGAAAAATAGTCCATAAATGTGGACCTTAGAAAAAGTCTAAGAATAAAATAATAGGGACGAGTTAAAATATAAACAATACAATCCTGTAAAGTGATTTAACAATATAAAACTGGAGAATAAATAACCAATATGCAGCTATGGACATTTTTACAGTAATGGATATTCGAAAATAGCAGCAACATCAGAGATGTGCAAAATGACAGCAGTGTGTTATTTAACTGACTAAGGTTTCTATCATTACATTTAATTTTATGCACTGGTTACAATAAAAAGAAAAAATAAACAAAGTTTAGAAAATTTTGGTTTTCATTCTTTTCCTGCTTTGTGTGTCAACTTTCAACGTGTTGCTATCAACATATATCATATGGCGGTAAAACCCGCCTGAAGGGTAGACCTGTTTGAATTCACAGCCAAAACACTTCTGGTCTCCTTATTTTCAAGGACTTCAAGGATCAGTTCTAGGTAGACCAAGCTTCCCTTGGGAGGATGCAGCTCAGGATTTCTAGCAGAGCCCATGTCTCTCGGCTGGCCTGGGGGAGCCTAGGAGCTTCTCCCAACAGAGCTGGAGTAGGTGTCTGCCTGAGAGGGAAGTCTGGGAGTCTCTGCTTAGTCTGCTGCCCCCTGGTACGTGCCTGCCCGATAAAGCCCGGAAGCATCTAGGGATGGGGATCAAAACCCGAGTTCCATCAAGGACCGGTTCCACTTTTTTCAAAACCGAAAATCAATAACGTTTGGGCTTATCGTGATACCACTATCGAGTCTGGTCGTTTTTGTTTTTTTTCTCCCGGAGGTCCTGTAACATAATTGTGTGTCCCTCGAGTCGCGTCACAGCATTTAAATCTAATCAATCCAATCACTGCAGCATGTCCACCAATGTTTTGGAATGAAATTGCAAGCAAACAGATATTAAAAGTAAAACAAGTGAAGTCTGGCAGTTAACTTTGCTCGCGACTTCGAGGATGGCAGAACGGAAAAGACTCCTCCTTCTCCGCCGCACCACAGTCGTGGGCCCGTCTTCTTCATCCACTCAGAGTACCACTGGTAAGCGCGCACACAGACTTTGTAGCTTGTCCGGTCAGTTAAAAATAGTAATTGTGAAATCCGTCTTGTGAATCGGAAGCATACAAGCTAGTTAGCTTGAAAAAGTAAATAAAGTTTCAGGCGTGCTGCCGTGATGATGTGTTCAGATTGGCTCAGTAAAATCCACAATTAGGTTATCATGATGCGTTCAAGTGTAACGTAAAATAAAGAAAACGGGAAATTTTGTTTTTGGCAAGAAACATGAGTAATACAGTTGTATATTGCTCTATATATAATTAAACTACTGATGCCAACATTTATTAAAAATTACATTTAATTTAAAATACAATTATTTACTTGCTAAATATTTTTCCTAATCACTAAAAAACATGATGAAAAGTGACAGTAGACAATACATTAACCAACAATTGTGAAAATATATTCTAGTTAGTTTTTGTCATTTCGAAGTGGCCTATTACATTAGCCATGTTTACTGAAGGCTAGAAACGTTTTTGTTATGCTCACTTGTTAAGCAATAAAAGCAATACCAGTTCTGTTAAAAAATTTTGTTGCATCGTCTTTCCACCAAATAACAGAAAAGTATCGATAGTGGTATCGATAAAGACCTCGGATCGATAAGGAGTATCGATAAAGATATCGATATCAATAAATATTAACGATCCCCATCCCTGTGGAGACGAGCGAGATACGAGAAAAAAATGTTTTTTCAGTTTTGTGTACAACTACACAAATTGAGTTGTACAAGTTGTTCATCAAAAACCTCTAACATTCTCACTTCTTCTATAAATGGTCCAGAACTATTGTTGCAAAATAAGATTTTTATTGTTCAGACTATCATGAAAAGATCAGGTACAGATTACATATTGGCAATAAAAAAAACACAAACAAAAAACAAAAAAATAAATAAATCATAGGACCTGAGTATTTACCAGATTTACTATACAACACCTTATTTGTTCTAGTTTCTATGTAACTAGCTGTTGATTAATGGCTTTCTCAAAACTTGCCTCAAAAAAAGGACATTAACCCATGAGTTTCTTATGTAAAGAGGTGAAGGAGTTTCTAGATGGACATTTTATCACCAGTCAAACATGGTAAACACCTCTACTGTTCATTCCTGTGGCATCTAATTGCTGTGACTTTTTCAAAAGGCTTCACACCTGTGTGAATTCTCATGTGAGAAGTCAAATGACTCTTTTGATTAAATTTATTGTTACAAATGGTACAGGAAAAAGGCTTCTCACCTGTGTGAATTCTGATGTGTTTATCTAGATTAGATTTGTCAGTGAAGCTTTTTCCACAGGACAGACATTTAAAAGGTTTCTCACCAGTGTGAACTCTGATGTGTTTATTAAGATCAGACTTAGAGGTGAAACTTTTTCCACAGGACGGACATTTAAAAGGTTTATCACCTGTGTGAATTCTGATGTGTTTATCTAGATTATATTTGTTAGTGAAACTTTTTCCACAGGACAGACATTCAAAAGGCTTCTCACCTGTGTGAATTCTGATATGTTTATCAAGATTAGATTTGTTAGTGAAGCTTTTTCCACAGGTCAGACATTCAAAAGGTTTCTCACCAGTGTGAACTCTGATGTGTTTATTAAGATTAGATTTGTCAGTGAAGCTTTTTCCACAGGTCAGACATTCAAAAGGTTTCTCACCTGTGTGAATTCTGATGTGAGAAGTCAAATCACTCTTTCGAGTAAAATCCTTGTTACAAATGCTACAAGAAAAAGGCTTCTCACCAGTGTGAATTATCATATGTGTATCAAGTCTAGACTTCTTTGTGAAAAATTCTCCACAGGACAGACAATAAAACTTCTGACCTGTGTGAGTTCTCATGTGAACCATTAAATGCTTCTTTTTTAAGAAAGCTTTCTCCACATGTCAAACATGTGAAAGGTTTCTCTCTTGTATCTTTAATCTTGCGCTTCAGAACAAGCTGCTCTTTCTTCTCACTGAGCTTCATGGTTTCCTCTTTTATCCAGGGATGTTCTGGCTTTTGATGCTCGTCTTTTATCTGCAGAGGTTTTGGTTCCTTTTGGTCCAAACTGGATTTCCTCTCCTGTCCACAGAGCTGCTGGTCAGAGAAATCCTCCTCTTTTCCAACATAATCCTGGAGGCGGTCTGGAAAGACAAACACAGCAAAAAGGCGTTCTATTGGTGGTTAAATAAAGGACACCTGACATAAAAGCACCAAACTCTCTCCTTGAGGTTGAGGAGCGAGTGGATCCTATCAAGCAACCTGAAGACATGAAGTTCATTCTGGCCTAAATTTATTTCCCCACAAACAATTATTAAGGAAAGTAAAGCATTTCCAGCAGTCTATAGGCTTAGACTGCTGGAGGACATAAGGACCCCTTTTAATAGTTATTTCTCCAAACAGCCATAAAACCAAAGGTAGTTCTAGTTAGTTCTTAAAAATGATCGACACTCAGGTATTCCTCATAAGTTAGATCCTCGTGGAATTTCAACTAAAGAAGAGAGCAATTTTTTTTTTAAACATAGGGATAAAATTAAGCCTTCTAGTCATATTGTGTCCCAGAGCACTGTTTTCCCACAGAAAATTTTTTTTCAATTTTGCAAAAAAACAAACAAACATTAATATTAATTAATTAATTAATTATAATCCAGACCACTGTGTAATTCCTACATAAGAAAATATGTGATGTAATTGGTGGATGAAATGTCAAATGGTTTTCTCAGCTGCTACTGGCCAGGGGTCTATTTCACAAAGCAGGTTTAAACAAACTCAGAGTTAAACCCTCAACTCTAAATTGATCTAGCCTACGGTTGAAAACTCAATATCAATATCGAGTTAGTTTGATCAACTGTAAGTAGGTCCACTGTGACCTGAACATGAGCATATTAGGGGTGTAAATCACACCCATCATGGCGATTCAATTCAGTATCGATTTCCTGACCCAACGATTTGATTATTTTCGATACTCAAGAATACACCACGCTACGATTCGATTGTTTTTTGTTTGTTTGTTTTTTTTTCCCCTTACAGGCTAGACAATGTTTCAAATTTGCAATAAATCAACGAAAGCTGTTATATCGTTATGCATTATTTTTTTTGAAACAGCAGCAAATAACAGAAGTAGAAAAGTTGCACTCCACCTAGGGCTGCAACAACAACTAATCGAGCAAAATCGGGACTTTTAAAAGCGTTGGCAACTTAATTTCATCATCGATTAGTTGTGTCACGCGATTAATGCGTCATCCGCCGCCGCCATCATCACATCCACTTGATTGAAACGGGGGAAGAAAAAAAATACGGCAGAGCGAGTCAGCGCCGGAGGTGCAGTGTTGCCAACTCAGCGACTTTTCAGACCCCTCCAGCGACTATTTTTCAAAAAGTTGACCTCACTTTACAAATCTGGTGACTTTTAGCGGTGTCACTGGAGGCTTTTGGAGACTCTTACGGTGAAAGCATGTATCGCTTCCTACTCTGCCGTCCCCCATCCCCAACCCCATTCACCCGCTTCCCGCAGGGAGTTCCTTCAGCACTGCAGCCGTGAGCCGCAGGATGTTTACCCCCAGCCCAGACTGCAAATGAAGCGCCGCGATGCACCCGGATTGGCGGCGCAAAATTGATCACAAGGCCATCATTAAAATAGCCTGCGCTTTGTAAAGTGAAAAAAAGACGTAACATGCAACTTTTGTTTTCAAAACAAATGAACATGGCACGGAAGCACCTGAAAAGGAAACACGTTGGAGCCTTCATGGCAGTGAAGAGAGCTGATCAGCAGGATGAGCGGCCATGTTTGTTTGGTTTTAAAGTGAGGAAACGTAACGTTAGTTTCTCAGGTAGCTCATCTGATGCTTTCCTTACCTTGTTAGTAGTAGGTTACACACAGTGATAAGGTTGGCTACTTATTTTACTATTAATTTCATTTGAATTAGCTTAAGCAGCGTTTATATTTTCTTTATAAATAAATTAACTTGCAAATTACTGAGGGCAAGGCTTTTAAAGTTTAAATCTTCTGGCAAAGATAAAGTAAAGAAGATCCTGCAATTTATGGAAGTAAAGCAGAACAAAATCCAGCAAGATCAGTAATATGTCAATTAATTATCTGCCACATTCCCATGTAAATATCTGTCTTTGGAGGATGTGTTTTTTAGCATCCCTAGTTCTCTCAATCTTTATTCCAAATACAATTTATAATTTGAATCACAGGGCTATTTTTTATCTCTATGGTTCAGTATTTTCTCAAGTAGCTACTTTAACTGCTATACTTTCCTGTCTTAAAAGGTAGAGGCTCTTCTAGTCTAAAAAACTCTTTTTGTTGAAATGGGGGACCTATTATTTGAACCCCATATTGCACAGGTGTCAAAGTTGTTCTCAGAAAAGGCCGTGTGGCTAAAGCTGGTTGATCTTTCCAGCGGCAAGCAGTAGCACACCAGACTCTATTCATCTCATCAAGGTGAGTCTAGTCTTAACCTCGATGATGACTTGATGGGATGAATGAGTCTGGTGTGCTACAAGCTTGGGTGGAAAGAAAACCAGCAGCCACACGGCCCTTTCTGAACGACTTTGACACCTCCCCCTACCTTAGGCTTTAAAAACAAAATGTCTTGTGCACCTTATGCGGTGGAAACAAAATACCTAGCCTATATTTTTGTGGATGTACAGCCACACATTTTTCATGTAAGTTTCCGTAGTTTTAACACAAACATTTATTTTCATATTGCACCAGTACAGTTATTGAGCAACCTGTACTTGTGTGGTTGCTTGTTTGTTCTGTCTAAAATGTTTATTTTGGAATAAAGAGGTTATATAAGAAAATATTTTTCATTAATCGAAAAAATAATTGGCAGATTCATCGATTTTTTAAAATAATCGTTAGTTGCAGCTCTAATATATATATATATATATATATATATATGTATATATATATATATATATATATATATATATATATATATATATATATATATACTATATATATAAGGGTTAAAACTGTTTACAAAATCCACGTGTTCGAAGTTCGATTCACGGTTTTCGTGTTCGATTCGATACATGTTGATTGTTACAACCGAAATTCCATAAAAATTATGAAATTAATGAAAAATCCCCAAAAATAATGGATTGTATTATTTTTAAATGATCCTGCGTGGAAACCCTGGATCATTTCCGTGATGTTTTGTTGCTTTGAATTTAATCATCTGGCGCATGCTCTCTAACCTGACAACAGCCAGATGCATGTCTCGCTTCATGCATCTGGCTGTTGTCAGGTTACATGCTCTCTACCATCTCCAAGGGACTCAGAGGGGAGCAGACGAGAGCCACAGTGGGTAGGCTGTAGGCTTTGCTTTGAGCAGCCGGTCTGGAGCGCAGCGGGGGGTTGCTGACGGAGTATGATGGGATTTCGGGGTTAGCATGACATGTTGCTGTTAGCATAAACAAAACGTGTTGCACAATGCTTGCACACTGTTGCACTTTTATCCACAACTTTGTTTCCGCCGTCATCGTGAGGTCACTCTAAATGCAAAGCTGTCCCATACAGCAGACCTATAAAGTGCTGCTGGCGCGTTCCAACTCCTGTTCTTTCCCACTCGCCATAACCACACAATTCTCCACAACAACTGATTTTTTCCTGCTACACCCTCGCTACGCTGCCTCGCTTCTTCTTCTTGTTTACTATTGGTGGTTGGCTTTGGTCGCAGTACCGCCACCTTCTGCTCTGGAGTGTAAACGCTTCCTCTATGAGAAAAGGAGCAGCGCATGAAGCCGAACCAAACACACGCGAACCGAACCGAGACAGTCGAATCGAACGGATTCTGACGGTTTTCATAAATCGTCCCATCCCTATATATATATATATATTTATATATATATTTATATATATATATATATATATATATATATATATATATATATATGTGTGTGTGTGTGTATATATATAAATAAAAGGTGCATCTAAACTGCAGGCAGCAGGATAATAAAAGTTAACATATTCTGTCGGCAGGTTTCAGGATTTTAAGTCAATTTATCTGTCAATGAAAACCTGAGCCAGAGGAGTGATCACAGCCCTGTGTCATCATGCGATATGTAAGTCTGTCTCACGGCCAGCTGCCAGGTTTGATTAATACTTTGTAATAAATACATGAATGCGCTCCAATCATACTCAGTTTTGCTCCCGCCTATTTTTAAATACGCAGTAGAGGTATTTAAACGTGGTGGAGGACATGCACCTGTATATAAAACCCACGCCCTATAGTCCGGTGCGCCTTTATGTGTGTGTTAAATACAGTAATGGCACACATAACTGAGACTGCGCTTTTAGTAATGTGCTTTTTTATGGTCGTGGAAAATACGGTATATTTTAATTTGATCTAACCTGAATTTCTCGATGTTCTTTTTATGGGAAGTAAATGTGTGTTGCTGGGATTTGAATTAAAAATGGCACTGAAATTTAAATATTGTATGTTTGTACTTACTGTTTCAGTGTTAAAATGTATTCAGAACACATTTTTGACCTAAAAAAAAAATCATTGTCATTATTTCTACACAGTTGAAATTTAATTTGTTATTTTCTCTTCAAGCTAAAAATTCACATTACTATTTCAAAAGGAATACATTTTCAATACTTATTTTTCAGTTATATATCCAACTTAAAAATAACTTCACCACAGATTTTTTAGCACAACAATGTGAACTCACTATCAACCGGAAGTTAGCTTTAGCTTAGCATGTTGATCTCCTCTAAGCAGTTTTCCAATCAGGTGAGGCTAAAATCCACAGCGTGCATCATCAGGGAATCGTTTCTATCAAGTGTTTCCTACCTATCCGGTGTAAGATGATCTTGGGGATCCTGGTGAAATCCAGCAGTAGATGTTGATCGTCCCATCTTTTCCTCCGAATTGACCAAACTCCCTTTAAACTCCGTGAATGTTTCTTCAGCAGGAGTTAACTGCTCGGTGATAAACTCTCCTTGAAGCTGGACTGAAGACGTTCTCACTGCAAACACTCCCAGATTATCAGCCTCTCTACAATGACTCCACACACAAGCTAAGCTAATGCTGCTATTCTGTCCAGTCTGTTCGCCTCGTGGTGTGCTTTGTTCTTCTATCATTGGCGGAAGACACACCATCTGTTATGGTGCATTACCGCCACCTGCTGGACTGGAGTTTCCACAGAGATTTACCAAGTACACCTCACTGCAGCAAACAGAAAGGGGCGGGGACGGACCTTTCCGTCAGTCCCATACCTTATTTGGATATGGGACTATTTCATTCCGGAACTGAAGGGGGCGCTAGTGAGACTATTTCCTGTACCGACCGTTTTATAAAAATCATAGTAATAATAACTTATTTTATCCTCCAATAACAAAAATGCTGTTAAAACTTAATCTTTATGCTTAAAATGTAAAGTATTTATGTAATCCATTTACATGCTTCAGTTTACTATTGCTATTCTTACTTTTATTCAGTTTTATTAATTTATTTTTTACTTTTTGCTCAAACCCATTGATATTGTTCACTGGAAATTGTACTTTTTTTCCACTTAAAGTCAACAATAATATATAAAACATACAAGTAAACAAATATGCCAGGGGGTATGTTACAAATAATAAATACAATCAGGAGGAAAGACAAAGAGATTGACAAACATATGCACTGGGGAGTGTCATGAGTTCATATGTATGTATACATATATACATTATACAAATAAATATTTCTTCTACAACATTAAATTGTCCAGAATTTTTAGATGGGAACAGATTGCTATGTTTTTTTTGTGCCTTCTGGTGAGAAAAGAGTTGAATAGCATGAAAATATTGCTTGACTTCAATTAAATAAAAATTAAAGTCTGGCTTTTTTTTTTTTTTTAGATTATTGCTATGTGTGGTGTAACTGCTGGACTATTTGAGACCAAAGATTAAATTTATGCAAGTGTAATTTGGCCATGATAATTAAAAGATTAATAAGGAAATGTTTAGGAAACATTTTACTTTGCAGTTGAAAACCAAATAAAACATCTTTCCAATGAAGCTGACAATTATTTAAAATATTTGAATCAACATAGTTACAAAAATGTTGCCAGAAAGTCTTAGAATATGCACACAACCAGAACAAATGTGTAACAGATTCTGGGAGAAGATCTCAAAAAGTGCAGTTTACCAAAATATCAGGTTTGAACTTCTTTAGGTGGTCTTTGGCGGGATCGATCCTGTGAATGAGTTTGAATGAGACTTCCTTCACCTTGTTGGTGAGAAGAAAGTGATTGGGTAACAGCCAAGTATGTTTCCAGGACAAATCTGTCACAAATCGGTTCCAATATGGAACAACAGCAGGAACAGACGCCACCTCTCTCTGAAAGAGGGATCTGATTGACTTATTGTTCTTACGAAGAGACGAGGTGAGACATATTTTGCCAACAGGAGAGTCCATGGGAGTCAGAGAAGGAGATGAAGAGCAATCGAGTCTCGGCCTCTGTCTGTATAACATGCAAATCCCAGCTGAAATAGAACCAAAAACCTTTGCATATTCTCCAGAAGAAGCAGGCAGGTTCAATTTAGAGAGGAACCCTTCATAATTCAATAAGGTCCCATTATCATTGAACGATTGATGAACCAGAGTACGGTAATACCAGGACTGAACCACAAATCCAAAAACAATGACCTTTTTTTGTACAGCATGTCCTTATTGCTCCAAATGAAATACAGGTGAGGTGAAAAGATGTGCTTGTAGATAAGTGACCATGACAAAAAAGCCTGGCGGTGAAAATTGGAGAGTTTGATAGAAATGTATGTAGGCTATATCAAAATAACAAACCAAGAAAAAGGTTAAACCCCCAAGTTTTGAGAAAATGTGATGAGGAATAGTTTTCCATATAGAAGTCTGAGATGCGAAAAACTGGTGAATCCAATTTATCTTCAAAGTGTTATTTAAGGAAGAGAAAGATAAACAGTTAAGCCCTCCATTTTAATATGAGTTAATTGAAGTCGATTTTCGAATTCTTCCAGACAAAGTTAAAGAGGAATTTTCTACAGAGATTTCCTTTTCAGTGCCTTTATCAAGATCTAGAGCCTGAGCAGCATAAGTTAGCCTAGAGATGTCAGCCTTACTAAAAGAATACGAGCGGTAGTGAAAGATCCCTTACCAACCACTGATTAAGTTTCTTTTTAGCTTCAGGATTAAAGGATCAAAATTTATTTTGTTGTTCTTTTGTAATGTTATTCCTTAATTAACAACCGTATTTTTAACTGGAATCCCTTCAGCTGATGTCTCAGTGCAATCTTTAACTGCCATAATCTCACACTTTTTGAGATTCAAATTCAGACCAGAAGCTTTTGAGAAATTATTTAATACTTGGATCGCTGATGAAATTTGATTCTTGTCGTTTAAGAACAGGGTAGTGTCATCAGCCAGTTGTGTTAGGATAAGTTCACTGGAAATTGTACTTCTCTCTGTATTATAAAGCATTTTTCTAATAAAGTTTATAAAACAAAAAACAAAAAAAAATAGCGTAATTTTAAAGACAACAACTTTCAAAATACCCAAGAAAAATATTAACATCAAAAATACAAATTAAACATTTGAATAAATGGTTACAAAAGCGTGATATGTCAGCAAGTCTGTCAGGTGGTAGGTCCCTTTTTCAAATTTTAAATCTTTGTCAAATCTTTATTTCAAAAATTGTATGTAGTAACAATCTAAAATAAGCAAACATAAGGTCATTATGGAGATGTATTTATGAGTCAGACACTATCTATTACCTTGTTGCTGAAAAGTAAAACATGGGTCAAATCAATATGTTTGGAGACAAATGTACATTATATTAAGAGCACATTTATCCATCCATTAATTATCATTAATTATCCTTATAGTGGGGTCATGAGGGCTGCTGACCCTGGACAGATCTTCAGACTATTAAGAAAACAAATATAAACAAATATTTGCTGGTGCTGAAGTTCAAATAATAGATTTTGATGTTGTGAATGGTACTCTTAAAATAAATCAATTAAAACCTAAAATATAATAGCCTTTGGCTTATTTAAAAGGAACTAGATGGAAAAGAGGTTTGGTCAGTAAAACATTTAGTCAACAATTTTGGCCAACTTGGTGCGTCCATTCACAGTGCACATTTGTTGTTTGCCATTTTTCTTATTATTCACATTGTGAATATAATGTATAAACAAACTAAACCAAACTTCTAACAAGTGCCATTCTGAAAACTAGAATATGCTTGGTTGCAGGTGACCTGGCTCAGCTATTATTGTTGTTTACCATGTCTTATTGGAAACTTTTGCTATAAGGACTCTAACCAGTAAACTGATTGGTGTCCCACTATTCCATTTAGAAATTCCACATTCATTTTACCAATTGCAATAGATTAATGATCTGCACTCTAAAAACTTAAACATCAAATTGTTGCAAAACCCAAAGTGATTAATTAAAACTTTAAACGTAGCTTCAACCTGGAAAGACTCACACAGAAAGTAGGTTTTAGAAATTTTATTTGACAAGAAATAATCTTGGGCGCTCAGAACCCAGGCAGTAGACATTGCGCTGGTAACTGCCAGAGAGAATGATCTGCTGTGGATGAGTTATTTTCTATATGAAAACCTTTTTGAATAAAGTAACTGGATACATTAATTAAACCAATGTGTAATTTCTAACTATAACTTTCTTCAACTCACCCGCTCAGCCAATCACCTGATCATGCGCCTCCGTTCCCCGCCTAACGGCGCCGGCCTCATCTCCTCCACCCTTCATAAAGTCCAGCTTAATGTGTGCTACTGCTTCTCACCTGAGCTTCCATCACCTCTACCCCAACTACACCTTCGCTCTGCTCGTTTAATCTTTTGTTTTTATCTGAACAATATGTTTCTGTATGTATATTACAAAAAAAAAACAAGTTGATTCTGACTGTTAAAACATAAACAGCTTAGCTGTATGTCAGGTTTGTAAAGAAAATTTGTATTGATTCCAGTCAATTTTCATAATATATAGGAAACATTGTATATTGCAAGTTATTAACTTAGCTTGCATTTAAAATATCTAAAACAAGGTTATTCTATTGTTAAACAATGCTGTTACAATATGTTTATTGGTTCTACTCTCTCTCCAACAAATTAAAGCCACAATGTAACCATTTCTATGAAAACTAAATAATGTAAATCAACTGAGCTACAACAAAAGGAACATTCAAAAATGTAAATAATATTGAAAGAACACATTATGAAAAAGGATGACGGCGCAAGTCAAAAGGTAAATTATCAGAAATGATTTTAAATGGCATGAAAAAAACTTACAATGTGTGACAACTGTAAAGTTTGACAGATTCAGTGTTGGCACTCAGGGCAAAGTCCAGGTATGCCATCACAGTAATAACGAAGGTACCGTCCTCATTTTCCATTGCCGGTGAAGCCCACCCAGTCTTTATATTGCCAGTTGCAGAAAGAACATGTTAAAAACCGCAAAAGGAATCCGGTTTTCTGCTTTGAATGTTTTTGAAAGTTTGCCCTAGTTGATCTCACCTGTTAATAAAAAATCGATTTCATGTAGTTAAAATCTAATTCCACATGTTTTAGGTGAAAAAAGTCAAAGGTCCTTACCATCCAGCCAAGCAAAGTGAGTCTTCTTCTGAAAAAAATTTACCTCAATTTGTGCCTGGGCTGTTTTGGCATAGGTGTGATCATCAGCACACAGAGTCTGTAAAAATAAAGAGATTTTCTGAGTGAAAGATGAATGCAAGTCTGAATAACATCAAAACTGCTTCAACCCTTTTGATTGTTCTATCCTGATTTTCTTTCAGACTTCTTCCAGAAAAAAAAGATAAAAAATAAGCTTGGAACACAGGTTCACTGTGAATGGATATAATACAAATCACATGATTTAAAACTACAAAGTGATGAATTTTAGTTGCAGCTTACCTCACATGTTGCCCTCTCACCAACATTTTTTCACTTTTTCTCCTGTTGTACTTCTTCTCCAGACCTTTTAAAAAAGGACAAATTGAAGGTTTTCTTTAACAGTGCACCATTATTGTGCTTACCTCACAGGAAAGTTTTTCAAGAGAGAGAGACACCACCATCTGCATATTGTTATATCATCCTGTGGACATCACAGGTTCACATTTAATGAAATCCCCAACAGAAAGCATAGACTCTCATCATCTGTATCCTACGTCAATGAAATCAAATAATGCTCCCATTACAAAGTACAGTGCATACTGTTGAGAAAAATCTGGTTATTATGTCTATACAACCCATACAACAATATGGTGGGTGGAGGCAGATGTTACCATCACTACAAACATCCCGCAGTTGTTGGACAATCCTTGTTTAGGCAATCCCTGTGGTGTTTAAGAGAAAATTCAAGAAGGAGGAGGAACATTACTGTGCCATTGCAATAACAATAAAATTGAGGTAAAGGTCAACAGCCTTACCCACAGTAATGATTCTAAACATTTAAAGCAGGAATGGTTGGAAATAAGCAGCCTTGTTATTTTCCTGGTGTTTTCTTTTCAAATGAATACGAAGATTATATTTCCTCATGCGCAGATTGCACATTTTGAAGTTGGTGACAGGTGCCTGTGCTGGTTGGTAGCTGCCGGCTGGACAGGTGCCTGTGTTGTTGGTGCCTGTGTTGCCTTGAAGTTGGTAGCTGCTGGTTGGACAGGTGCCTGTGTTGCCTTGAAGTTGGTAGCTGCTGGTTGGACAGGTGCCTGTGTTGCCTTGAAGTTGGTAGCTGCTGGTTGGACAGGTGCCTGTGTTGCCTTGAAGTTGGTAGCTGCTGGTTGGACAGGTGCCTGTGTTGCCTTGAAGTTGGTAGCTGCTGGTTGGACAGGTGCCTGTGTTGCCTTGAAGTTGGTAGCTGCTAGTTGGACAGGTGCCTGTGTTGACTTGAAGTTGGTAGCTGCTGGTTGGACAGGTAGCCTGTGGTTGACAGTGTGCCTGTGTTGCCTTGAAGTTGTGTTAGCTGCTGGTTGGACAGGTGCCCGTGTTGCCTTGAAGTTGGTAGCTGCTGGTTGGACAGGTGCCTGTGTTGCCTTGAAGTTGGTAGCTGCTGGTTGGACAGGTGCCTGTGTTGACTTGAAGTTGGTAGCTGCTGGTTGGACAGGTCACCTGTGTTGCCTTGAAGTTGGTAGCTGCGAAGTTGGTAGGTTGGACAGGTGCCTGTGGTTGCCCCTTGAAGCTGGTAGCCGCTGGTTGGACAGTTGGTAGCCGCCGGGTTGGTGTTGCCTTGAAGTTGGTAGCTGCTGGTTGGACAGGTGCCTGTGTTGCCTTGAAGTTGGTAGCTGCTGGTTGGACAGGTGCCTGTGTTGCCTTGAAGTTGGTAGCTGCTGGTTGGACAGGTGCCTGTGTTGCCTTGAAGTTGGTAGCTGCTGGTTGGACAGGTG
>JAGKQL010001169.1:0-12684 GCA_018398635.1 Cyprinodon brontotheroides
CAGATCCTCCGGAATTTGTCAGACTTTTGATGAAGATCATTGGTCAATTTTTCAACTGTGATAATATCTGTGATATCCACATATCAACTGTGGGGGCCTAAAAAGTTTTGTTTTTGCAAAATGTACGTTTTAATTTTTTAATTTTTTTTTTTTATTTCAAGCTAAGTTTTGGGAATTGCATTCTTTTTTAAATTCCAGTTTCTCAGCCTGTAGAGCTTTCCTCTAGCGCAAGGAACAATGCATTTCTATTGGTCTGCATGGACGTTAGGAACAACAGTCTAATGATTATTTGTGTGCCAAGAGGGAGTATTTATATTGGACTTGAAGCAATTTAAAAAGAATGCAATTTAGAGAACTCAATTAAAAAATACATTCATTTGAAAAAAAATTGTGCTTTGAAAAATACATATTAAACAACAAAATAGTTAATAGTTTCTGGATTGCTTTTTTATTTCAATTTAAAAAATATGTTCTTTGCCAGCAGCAAAATTCACTCCATGAAGGAACAGGCTTTAACAGGAACTGAAGCTGCACTTTGGTCTCTCACTTTACAGCTGGCCAAGGATTAACTAAAGAGATTCTAGAGCTGAACAAAAAAAAAATCTGGCACAAAGAACTGCAGAATTGGCATCCCATCGGTTGAAGATTGGAATAAATCTTCACAAAGTATTTCCAATTTATGCCTACTTCAAAACACCTGACAAGTTTTTACTATCAATTGAAAAGAGTATGTTTATTCCATATACATTTATGACATTTCCAATGTGTAAGCTCATTTTTTTACGGTGACTATTTGCTTTGAATTTAATGTCAGGAAGAAACCTAAAAAAGTTTGGAAAAGGGCAGATCACAACTGTCTTGAAAAGGTTTGGGAAGCTAAAAATACCTGATTAGGTTTACAGTGAAAAGGTCAGCATCATGAATCTCGCAGAAGCAAAGATAGTGATCGTTTTATACCTCGTGAAAGACCATGTGAACACAGAATTTGATGGAGTGCATGATAATATGAAATAAAAAAGACCTTTAAGACCTGTCCATCGCTGACAGGATTTCGGGAGTAACATCGCTGTGTAAAAGAACTGTTTAGCTGTGGCATTTACCGTACCTCCTTTAAAATGACTGTTAACATGACATTTTTGAAGTACAATTTATTTATTTTTTCCACACCCGTCTCGTTTGTTTAGGGATGCAGAGATATTCCAGTGCTTTCTGCAACCTAGTGGAAAGTTGAAGGTGTTCTGGTCTTTGGCTCTTCAACTGATTCATGTTTAGTATATCATATAATGTCATTTTTTTTTATTTCAAAACAACAAAAAGGATGCTTTAACATGTAAAATTAATTTCATATTGAAGATGAGTAATTATTCAGCATAACAGCCCGTATGTCATTGTTTGTTTGTTTTTTATTAAGATTTTATACAAGGAAAATAAATTTAAGTAAGTTTGAATTAACATTTAAAAAAATAAATGCTTTTGAGTTTTCTCTACAGGAGAACATTTTGAGCAGCTTCCATGGATTAGCCAATATTTTGTGAGGGCAAGAACAGTTTATTAAGCACATTTCATTGTTGGCAATGAAATGAGAGAGGAAAAGTACATTGCGCTTGCACAAACCCTTATGATTCGGGGTAGCTAAAGTTAATAGCCCAGTCTAAAATACATTCTTAATCTGGATTTAGATTAAATAAGAGTTTCCACACTTTTAAACTTTTCCGGGAGTTTATTCTATATTAGGGATTAAGTTTATTTAATCAAACTGCTTCTCCTTGTTTGGTTCTGTTTATGCAGAGTAGATTTAATCCAGAAGGCCTTAATGGTCTGGCTGGTTGTTCCAGTGGCAACAAGTCTGTAATGCACCCAATGGATAATCCATTCATATAAAAATGTGAGCTATTTCACTGCGCACGCTAAAAAATGTACAAACTGATCTATCAACAGCGTGCTAAAAGGATTTGGTCTTTAAAACGTGCTAAATAGCGCCTCTTATCCATTTAGTACTTTTTCTGCAATGAATATGCAATATGGGGCGTTTAGACGCAAAAGTGCGTCTTGTGGGAGGAGAACATGTAAATATATTAATTTAGCACTCGCAAAGTGATTTATCAAACCTGAAAGCAATTTTGCTAACGGTACCTGACTCTATATTTAACACGCTTCAAAAGAAGTTGGTGCAAATGGTCTCAAAGCGTGAATGGCAACACATGGCAGCTGGCAAGTTATTGTCGCAAAGAAGGAGACATCGGAATGTGATTTCAATCAGACGCAGACGAATGAACATATTTGATTCAGCTTCTTTGCCATTTGGAGCTGTTGGGGAACTCCTCGGAATGGATTTGGAGCCAGCCACAAGGAGGACCCACGCAATACCAGATAATACAAAACTCCTTGCAACATTGCACTGATTTGCATCTGGGTCATTCCAGCGTACGGTTGCACAGAAGTGCTGTCCGACGTTTTAAATGCCATGTCGCCCTGACGCATCTAATGGACTGAACCCCGACTATCCTTATACTTCTGTGGGAGCAACATGCCATCGCTGCGGGATGCCTACGCTTACAGTCATTATCTTATCCAATAATTCACTGCTTTAGGAGTCATTATATAAAGCCAATACACAACACGCAGCTTTTTTTAACTGCAGTGAAGTAGAAATTCAGCCACATACCAAACTTAGGGAATAAAGCGTTGCCAAAGTGTATGTATATATATATATATATATATATATATATATATATATATATATATATATATATATATATATATTTTTTTTTGGAGGGGTGGGGGGTGTCACTGTAAGATTAAAATTTCTTAATGCACTAGTTTGCACAAACAACAAACTCGCTTTGCCGCAAACCACAAAACGCGCAAAACCATCATTTAAATAGGGCGTCTCCAACAGTTTTGCACCTGCCACCAGTTACGCAATCGCTCTTGTTAAATCACCCGCAAACCATGGTTCAGCCCCTCGCGCAAAATTCCAGTTTGCGAGAGCAAATTACTGCACGCAAAATTGGATCTTGATAAATCCGGCCCTAAGAGACAGGGAGCCAGTGTAATGAGTTAAACTGGCTTGATGTGCTCCACTTTCCTCTCATAGTGAGGACGGGGGCAGACCTGTGAGGTTGTCCGGTTGATTCTCTTTGGCACACTTGTGAAAACATTATTAAGATGATAAATAAATTTGCTTTTCAAGGTCCTGGTGAGATATTAGTACTTTGATCCTGGAAATAATCTCTAGGTGAAGGAAGGCCAGTTTTACTGTCTTGATACATCTTTAAGGTTTAGGTTTGAGCTCATCACTTCACCCAGATTTACTGCCTGATTGCTGGTTTCCGGCTGCATAAACTAAAACTGTGTGCTAACTTTAAAAAAAAATCTTCTTTTGGTCCAAAAATTATTACCTCAGTTTTCTTTTTATTCAGCTGAATAAAATGTTAGAACTTTCTTCTATGCGTTTACACAGAACTTCAATGGTTTCATATAGTATAAACTTTTTGGCCTTCATGTGTTAGTGGTTCTCCAGCTGGCACTGAATGCTTTTGCAGAGCCCTCGAAGCAAACAATGAAGGTGCTTCAAGAATAAAAGTGAAAATATGTCATTTTTCTGCCAAATCAATCCCTGTATTGGGTTTTGCACAGCAGCTGACAATACCCAATAGTAGTAAGCTCTTGATACATGTCAAAAAGCATGAACTCTGCCTGCTGATAATGAAGCAGGTGACTGCTGTATGCTTCCAGAATGGTCTCAAATGCACGGTTTAATGACTGTGTATGTGTCTGGACATGTGTGCGTGTCATCCATATGTGGCTCCTTCACAAGGCTCCTGTCAGGTCTGTAATTGACAGTCTAAGTGGGGCAGCAGAGAGGCCAGGCCCTGTTAATTTATTTTCTCAGACTCTCTATCCATATTTATGAGCTCCCGCTGTTTTGTCTATCACAGCCGATCAAACTTTCCGATGTAATTGTGCTCACCAAAGCAAGAAACCCACATGCGAGTGGTCACTTGTCCTGAAACATTGATATTAGTCTCTATTATTTTATTAATTCATGCCCCCAGTCCAGAAGGGAGAGGAAGAGGGGAGTGGGAGGGATAAGGGAAAGATGCCATTGGAGAGCATGATTAGAATAACCTGCCAGAATTGGGTCATTATGCCAGCACCCTCTGATCTGGCTCAAACTAATTGGTGTGGCTCCTGTGGGTGTTGGTTCCCTCTCCTAGTCCTGATAGCAATGTCCATCATCTTACAGTAAAAAGCAAATAATCATAAACCATCATTAGAGCAATAATATTCTAAACATAACATAACTAAGCTTCAGGAAAACGCTGATTTAAATGAGAGATAATAAGTATTATTCTAGTTTATGTTATAAACACCAAAAATTATGTGACATAGAAGAAGACTGTTTAAAATTAAAAAAAGCCACTAATACGGAACTAAAACATTGGAAAACTGCACAATCTATCAAAGTCCAAAAAGGAATAAAAAATAGTTCAAGGCTGTTCAAAAGACAGCAGTTTGTTGCAAACTCAAATCTTATTTGTGAACCCTAACCCTAATAGAAAATGCATTAAGCAATTTTTATATTTTTCAGGACTCTAGCACCTGTGAACATGATCTCTAACCAACGTTATCATGTGTACTGAAGTAAAATTTTCTCAGTATCTGTACTGTACTTAAATGATTATCATTCTGAGGACCACTTCCATTTACTCACTAGATTTGAACCCAAACTCTGTGTCTGTATTTTCTACTCCATTCTTTCTCCAAACTGGCTCGTTGTTTCTATACATGTTGATAATGACATGATGTTACAGCCACAACAAAACTGGGAAAATCAAGATTTTCGCAGAAAAGAGTATTTTAAAGTGTCACTTTAGAAAATTTGATTGACACAATAAAATTTAACTTATTCAATTTTTAAACAAATAATTTTTTTATGATTGCTATAGCTGGTGATTGACATTTTTCCCAAAGGAAATGCCCATAACCCTAAACAAATTTGTTGAATAAGTTCTGATGTAGCACAAATAATATTTACCTCGCGACTGATCGGCTACATTATATTAATGCTTGACGTTCAGCTGCTGCTACTTACATGGAATCACGGTTCCTTAGTAAATATGACAGGAACCTCTGGAAGCGGTGACAGCAATTGAGTGACAAAGTAGCAATAGATAGTAGTGGTGGTCACTAACGTTCTCACAGTCATGGTGGGGAACAGTGGCGCCTTACGCTCTAGATGGTGGTTGATAAGGCATGCTAAAAGATCCCGCTTCTGGATCACGGGAACCCTGAAATAGTGGCTCTGACTGGCGGTCAGGGGAACAGATAGTTGATCAGAACCCCTGAAGACAATGACTGGCTGAGGTCCATCCCATGAACTATATAAAGGCAAAAGACTAACAGTCAAGAATATGAATTTATTTTTCTAAACTTAGATTCTGAGGTAAAAAGTTTGCCAGAGGCAAAAGCAATAAGGAAAAGACAGGATTTAGTGCCTAAATAAAATATCCAACAGCAGCTCAGAAAGTTATGCAACTGTATATCTTCTAACAATTTAGAAATGATGCCGCCTGGCATTTGCTCCAGTGGCACAGTGGGTACTTTCTTCCTTGCAGCAAGAAGGTTATGGGTTAGTATTCTGGGCAGGGTCTTTCTGCATGGATTTTGCATGTTCTCCCTGAGCATGCACAGATTCTCTCAGGTACCGGCTTTCTTCCATACTCAAAACATGACTGTTTTGTTAAATGGCTTTCTAAGTGCTCCTTAGGTATTGTCGCGTGAATGGTTGGTTGTCTCAGTGCTGCCCACCCGCATGCATACTGGCATTTGCCCTTCTTTACAGCTTTAATAGATTTGAAATGTACTTGTTATTTATGTTTCAAAATATGAGTTTTAATTCTATTTGCAGCTTTCATACTGTAAATCCCAGAGGCTCTAAATTTTACTCAGCTGTGGTCACACAGGACTGCGGTTTTGTCAGTCCTGCTCTGTCTATAATTTTTATTTAAACAAATCTGGACAGTATATCAGAATGTTTTTTGACTAAAACAGTGAGCAAATGAGAAAATGAACCCATTCCAAAAAATAATTATTATATTTTAAAAAGTTCTTTTGTACCACTAAAAAGTTCCTTTTACTTTTGTACTTAAGGACAGCGTAGAATATGTACTAATTTGAAAGACTTCATTCTGCATATATATATTTTTTACTTGCTTGAGTAAAGAATGCAAGTACTTTCAACACCTCCGACTCCAACATCAGACAGCAGCTCATAATATCTCAGTTTGGGCTTTAAATCAAACGGAGCATTTTCTATTACAGTCAGCAGATAATGCAGTGCAACTCTTCACAGTTAGTTTTTATTCAGCCTTTCAGGGATTAGTGCAATATAACTTGCATTTTTAACATTTGATGCAGCCAAAGGTTTTCCTAGTCAGGAATATTTATTCTAGTAAAAACAGTGATTAATCTGGTTTGTAAATCCATGGGTTGCTGTTTACCTCAACTCACTCCCCCTTTAATGCATTTAATTTGTTTACAAGCCAACCTCAAGGAAATATTTGCTGCTGGGACCCCAGTGTTTGTGGTGCGAGACGATGGTTTACCTGTATCATCTGGGGTAGAACAGTAATTATGTGTTATTTTGATCCCACAAACATACAACTCATTTCCATTCATTAAGACTTGTTAGGCTTTCATCAAAACAACATCGCAGCCTGATGTAAGCATGCATAATGGAGATTACAGTAAGTGGCCCGGTGCCAGTCGGCTCCAGTTTCTGCTTCAGCAGACTTTAAGAAAAACTTTGTGGGATTAAGTTATGCTTTTCAGATTCCTCTCGGATTAATCACATTTCTTGGTCTAAAAGCGCTGTTATCACAATAAGTGTGGATTTGTGATGTTTTAGAAACTCAACAAAACTCCTTGAAAAAGCACATGCTTAATAACCACTGGATGAATAATTTAACTGTTCATTTACTTGTTCTGAAAGCTTTATTAGCATTTTGTTTCATATTTTTTCCTCGATCTTTGTAATTCTCTGATTGATTAAAGTTACTAATGGCTGCATTGTGACTCGTAAACAACAAATGACTTCCCCTCAGTCCAGCTGAAAACCCACTCTAATAGAGTCTCCCAGCATGCATTGATGATTATAGAAACCCTCCCAGTGAAATCGCCTCAGTAATTTTCTCACTGCTACATAGAAAGTCGGCTACAGTACTTCCTTAATAAACCACGCTGAGAAGAAACAAAAGGTATTCAATTATGGAGTCATTTTTTTTGTAATTTTAATGAATTCAAGAAAAAAAAAGCGACTTGAAAGGGGAAATAGTTGGAAATTAAATAAATAAATTAGAGAAAAAATTATTGATAAGAAAGTTTTGAGAGAAAATATTTTGTCAGAATAAATAAAAGATAAATTGAAATTTGGAAAATCATTTGCCAGGGTAAAAAGCTCTCTCCAAATTAATTTTTACTCTCAAATATTGTTTTTTGCTATACGAGTAATAGATTTTTCTCAAAAGAAAAAAGACTCTGCTCTCAATAACGGGTCAAAATAATGACAGTTTTCCTGTTTTATATAAATGTGTATATACTTGTGTATTTTAAATTTATATGTAGGCTAAAATGCCTTATGATCATCCAATTTCTTTCAGTTTTGGATTTTATTTTACAGTTTATTTTTTTATTTTAATTATTTTATTTATTGAAATGGGTTAAATCTGTACATTTTACTCACACATTTATCATCTGTGGACCAAATTAAAATGGATCCAAATAAAGATCAGATTAGGATCAAAGCTTCGGAGAGTTTTTCAGGCATCAGTCTGATTATTTTGCAGAAAAGAAAAGCTTCCTTTTAATACGAGGATGCCCCAATCATGTTTTTTTGTTGCCAATGTCGATTAGTTGTTTAGGATCTGATTATGTGCTGTATCAAAGTTTGAAACTAATACCCTATGTCAATGACATCATTGTCAGTGGCTTGCTTGAAAAGTTTTAACTTTGAAGTGAATATAACACTGAACTTAAAATAGGTGTGAAAAAATCCAACCAGTCATTCTGGTGCTGCGGGGAATGAAAAAAGAATCATTCAGCGAGCTGCTGCCAAGCGATGCCATGGAATCGGAAAATCGGGAACGGTTCTGAACAGGAACCGGATTTCGAAAGCTCTCTCCAAATTAATTTTTACTCTCAAATATTAGTAATAGATTTTTCTCAAAAGAAAAAAGACTCTGCTCTCACAATGGGGTCAAAACTCCAAAATTTTTTTTTCTGTTTTCCTGTTTTATATAAATGTGTATATACTTGTGTATTTTAAATTTATTGAATTTCCTATGTTTACTATATTGAAAAGATACTGGCTTTTTCTTTTGTTTATTTCATTGATGTTTTAAACAGCCACACCTTTAATAAGGATTAACATGTTTGCAAACAATGTCTGATTTGCTTTTCTGTGTCTTCTACTGTATCTACACTGCTGACTTGCATCCTTGTCAAGGGTTATGGATTTTATTTTACAGTGCTTATCCACATTGTTTAAGTTTTTATTTTTTTTGCAGTTTATTTTTTTATTTTAATTATTTTATTTATTGAAATGGGTTAAATCTGTACATTTTACTCACACATTTATCATCTGTGGACCAAATTAAAATGGATCCAAATAAAGATCAGATTAGGATCAAAGCTTCGGAGAGTTTTTCAGGCATCAGTCTGATTATTTTTCTAGTATAATCTGTATCTGTAGCTGATACTTAATCATGTTTTTGTTTTGCAGAGTGATTCTTCCTGTGGAGTTGGTGAGTCTGCTGGTGGTGCATGGAGGTGGTCTTGTTCTCGATCTAACCGCTGGATATTTGCTGTTTTTTGACGCCACACGACCATTTGCAGTTTTTTTCGTGTCCTACTTCCACTGCATGAACTCTCAGCTCCAGGAAATGTTTAAATTGAATGGAAAAGAGAATCGGCTCCTATCTCCCTCCTATCTCTTCACCCTTTTTGGGGTCAACTTTTAGAACACTATCCAGCGTAAACGAAGGAGCTCTGCACTGTTCTCCTGAATCCATTGACCCTTTAGTCTTACAGATATCATTAAACAGTGGGCAAATGCATGAATGATGCCGGTCAACTTGGGAATACAGCCTTTTGGAAAAGAACTAAGAAAATTAAAAGTTACACAAATGAAGCAAATGGCTGAAGCTCTCAGATAAAACACACAGTTGTGTGTACGTTAGCATGTGTTGCGCAGAGTATGCGTGAAGAAATAATGGATTTTTCTTAAAATCCATTATTTCTTCTCACTTGCCTACCCTGAGGGGCTGTGGGCTTTTATTATGCCATGGGCGTCCTGGCATGCAAAGGATTGCTGGGAAACTGTATAGCTTCTAGTTGTGTTTAATGACTTCATGAGGCCCCTATGCTAACTGCATTGTGCACAGGAGGAAGTATTTTTAAAACACTGCAGACAAATGGCATAAATCAATTTTTTGGATGTGGTGGGGTGGTGGCAGTACTTACAAAATTAAATTTTTGATTTCCAATTCAGTTTATTTATATAGCACCAAATTCACAACACATGTCATCTCAAGGCACTTTACAGTTTAATTCAGTTTCCTCCCAGGTCTGATCTAATACAATCATCTAAGGAAAACTAGATGATTGCATCGACTCATTGACTCCAAATACAATCCCTCACACTAAGCATGCTTGTAGCGACAGTGGAGAGGAAAAACTCCTTTACAACAGGAAGAAACCTCCAGCAGAACCAGGCTCATTGTGGCGGCCATCTGCTGAGGAGCCGCCTGTGGATGGAGGAGGAGACAGAAGCAGAGACACAAAAAGCAGCTGTAAAAGCGACCGTCCAGAAACACACAGCCAGGCAAACACTGCAGACAAATGTGGCACAAATCCAATTTTTTGGATGTGATGGTGGTGGGGGGGTGGGGTGGCGGTACTTACAATCCATTGCAGCTACCATTGCTGCAGCGATACGTATCACTGGAGCAACAGTCTTGGTTGAAGAGGAAGATGACAACAACCAAACAGTTGATAACATAATGAAATGCATGAACATACAATAGAATAAAAGAATAGAATAGAACTTTATTGATCTCACAATTGATAAATCCACTTGTGACATGACAAGGTGCATGATGCATATACAGTGCATCCAGAAATATACAGTGGATAGTTAAAAAAAAAGATTGAAAGTGACTGTACAAACCTAAATTTATAGATGTTTTTTACTCATATTTACATATTCAAACACCTATAAACACGAACAGAAAAGATATTTCAGAAAGTTGTGAAGAGTGAAAGAGTGAAATAAAAGTGAGAATTTGATTTAAGAATTACAGTAAGACAAAAAAAATGCTAATCAATCAAATAACTAAGTCAATTCACAAAAAATAATCCCCCAAAAATATTTTCACATAATATTTTTATACATTGAATAGTTTTATGCTTTGAGGAAACAACCAAGTGTCTGTGTCCACCTCATACTGTACATCCTGTCCTCTTATGAAAGAAAATTAAATACGCTACATTACCAAATTATGTGCCGCATAATGAAGTCTTTAGATTTTTATCAACTCCTTTAGATAAAACGGGGATGAGATGGAGATTGAGGGATGATATAAAGGAATTAATTAAGGAGAGGAAGCAGCTTCCGTCTCCTGGAATGTGTCCCAGGTGGAAACGTGTCATTGAACTGACTCCTCTGCGAACAGAGGTTGAGCCTGCACGCCTTGATTAATCAATGCGTCGTGTTTTCTCCCCACTTGAACCCAAGGCCGAGCCATATTTCACTGGAACAAACTGTGCAGGGTAGTGACACAGGTCTGACCATAAAACCAAAGGTAATTAGGAACCACTGGAAGACGCCCAATAAAAGCCTGCAGGTCAGACAGATTCAGTGTACCCTTTGGAAGTTGAACACAGACAATCAGGCTTGTAGAAAGAACCAGCTGGAGCCCCTGGAGATATTATGGATTTTACTATCATGCAAGTGTGCAGAATTTGACAAATAATACTTTCATATTACTGCAGTCATTTGATTTTCTATAAAATAATCTCCAGAAATTGACAGAAGAACTGAGTGATCTGCAGAACGATGGTGAATCTTCCTGGCACCATGTTTGGAAGTGAGTTGTCTTCAACTTGTCACAGAGTAATGAATCCATCTCCTCAGGTCCTGAGTCTTGCCTGTCTGCTTAGATGAGAGTTTTCAGCATATTACAATCCCCTCTGTCTTCACAAATGCTTTTCATGAGTGCAGCATTAAATAGTGTGTAGAACAAAGATGGGCAAGGAGGAGAAAGGCAAAAAGAAAAATCTGTAACTGCCACAAAATGAAGCATGAGATGCAGGAGAATAGCAGAGAAGCCAAGAAACCAAGGGGCTTATTAGTTTAGTCATTTTGGCTAAGTGCCGTGGTTGCAGTGCACCACTGGTTGGAGGTCCCTTCTTTATAATACTGCTGTTATGAAATCTGCCAAGGAGCGTCTCTTTTGGCTCTGTGCTTAATGTAGCTCAAACAGCAAATGGCCACGCATTTCTTCTTCTCTGCTCTCCTCATTACAGCCAGAGACAGAGGCAGATAGAGACGGAGCTTTCATTCCAACTATTTGGATGTTTATATGCACAGTGTGGGAGGAAAGAAGGAAGAGCAGCAGATTGCACTGTAAGCATTTCAGGCCACTGTTATTAAATCTTTATTTAGATGTATGTATATGACAGCCCAGGCTCTGTTGCGTGGGACCGGCTTGAAATATTAATGTTGGTGATTTGATCAACTCCAGATTTGGAGCATTTGAGTGAGTCAACATCAGAGGGATATAGCAATAAGGTATTTTAGGACAGACTTTGAACCAGAAGGGGTTCATATCCTTTAAGATCACATTTGTACCACATGTTATTCTAAATTTTAATGCTGATTACAACCTCAGCAAACTAACCTCATCATATGGAGATCTGGTCTATTCATATAAATTCAAAGACAAACATTATTATCAGCAACCTATATACTTTTAACATTAACTCACCATAAACATAATAGTTGTTGTTCAGTGTGTTTGTGGCCATTAGTGATTCTTTTCTGTTTTACGCCTGTTTTTACATTTTATAAATCCCTAAAATCCAAAGACATTTTGAATTAGTCTATTTGCAAAGAGTTTGAATGGATGGATGGATGGATGGATGGATGGATGGATGGATGGATGGGATTTTTATCGATGGATGGACTTTGGATGGATGGATGGATGGATGGATGGATGATGGATGGATGGATGGATGGCTTACGGATGGATGGATGGATGGATTGATGGATGGATGGATGGATGGATGATGGATGATGGATGGATGGATGGATGGATTGATGGATGGATGGATTTGGACGGGATGATGGATGGATGGATGGATGGGATGGATGGACGGATGGATGGATGCAGAACGGATTTGACGGATGGATATTTTGGATGGATGATGGATGGACGGACGGACGGACTTTTCGGACGGACATTTTTGATGTATTTTCTATGGATGGACGGATGGATGGATTTGACGGACTTTTAATTTTGACTTTAGAATTGACGATTTTGATTGATTTGACGGACGGACTTTCTTTTACCGACGGACGGATTTGGTTTTGACGATTTGGATTTACTTTGTATTTCCATT
>JAGKQL010001173.1:24500-54522 GCA_018398635.1 Cyprinodon brontotheroides
CATTAAATGTCTTCTCTTTCTTTTTATTAATTCTTGGTCTACAATTTTTTCAAGTTTTAGTCTGCCACCCCCGTGAGGATTCCGAATCAGCTGGAGAATGAATTCCACATTATCCTCTTCGGTTAATCTGAATTAGATTGTACCAAAGTATCCATAACTTTTTCAAGTTCCTCCATGATATTTTCCCCATTATCATTTACGATAAAGTTTGTGTGATGAGACCCACCATCGGTTACTAGTTCAAGTTGTATGACATCATTTCTAGATGCGAGCGGTCTTATTCTTTCAGCCAGATTGGATAAAACGTTCATCATGCTGAGGAATATTTCTGCTAAATCTCCCTCTGAACCATTCTGATTTAGTGAAAGCCGTTCCCTAATTTCCACATTGTTAAAATTTTCTCTGTTTAGGGTTTGTACTCCTCCCCCACCACCGGATTGAATAACATTTTGAGAAGGAAGGGAATGGTTTAACGGTAAAAGATTTTCACTAGAAGGAGAATGTCTGGAAAATTCGCTCAGAGCTTGCTCCAAGCTAATTAAGCGTTCTAGATGATTTTCTTGCTGCGGAGGCGGACTGTGAGAAAGAGTTGTATCTTCTAAGGGAGAGGTCGGATTTAAAGGCGAACCGGCATCAATTAATGGGCTTATATCATCGGCAATATTTCGCAAATTCTGTAAAACCGCTTCAGAGACAAATTCATCTAAAGAATCTGGTTGTGCTGCATTTTGATTTTCACTAGAAGGAGAAACATTCGGAGATGTGTTTGACTGAGATAAATGCGGGTCAGACATGTTTATTCACTAGACTTTTTTTTTTTTTCATCCAAGAATGTTCCTCATTATATAGCACATATTCACCAAGATGGACAAACGGAAGCTGGGGTCTTCTTGGTTGCCTGGTGCAGTCAGAAGCTCGCCGACAGCTGCCAATGCCTGAATAACCAGGCGCTTGGGAACTTCTTCTTGGTTGCCGGCTGCAGACAGAAGCTCGCTCACAGCCGTAAATGTGTGAAAAGCCAGGTGTCTGGATTCTTCTCTGATGGGAATGTTGGACTGGCTGATTCGAAGCCGGAGGGTGCAGCCAAACAAATGTGCTCAAAATTCATTACTACATTTGACTTTAAAAAAAAAATAAAACTTAATAAATAAAATAGGATATTTACCTTCATTCTCTCAAAATTATTTTGTTATAGTGAGAAGGGGTGCAGTCCAAGAGAGTGAAAAAAAAATAAAATATATATGCAGCACAGGTAGTCAAAGTCAAAAGTCAAAAAAAAGCCTTTATTGTCATTATGAAACATTCTGTGACAAATACAATGAGATTTGGGACTTCCATAACAGCTACCGTGGAAATAAAAATAAAATAAAAAAAAATATATAAAAAATATATAGATATATTAAAAGGAAAGGAAATGTAAACAGTTACAAAAAATATATATAAATATATTAAAAGGAAATGTAAACAGTGAAAAGGAAATGTAAACAGTGAAAAGGAAATGTAAAACAGTACTGGCACAGATTGTGTGGGGGGGTAGTGCAAAACAGGTGTAAAGTGACCGACAGTGCAGGTCGGAGTTGAGGGGGGGCAATGGCTTGGGGAATAATGCAAACCAGGTGAAAAAGTGTCCGTCAGTGCAGGTCGGAGTTGAGGGCGGCAATGGCTCTGGGGAAGAAACTGTTCTTGAGTCTGTTTGTCCTGATCCTCATTTGCCTGTAGCGCCTTCCAGAGGGCAACAGGTCAAACAGGGTGGAGCCAGGGTGGGAGCTGTCCTTGGAGATGGCCCTGGCTCTGCTGAGGCACCGGGTGGAGTAAATGTCTGCCAGGGAGGGGAGAGGGCGACCGATAATCCTCTGCGCCGCCTTTATCACCCTCTGCAGCCTCTCCCTGTCGGCAGCGGTGGAGCTGCCGAACCATACTATGATGCAGTAGGTCAGCAAGCTCTCGATGGAGGAGCGGTAGAAGGCCAGCAGCAGATCAGAGTTGAGGTTATACCTTCTGAGGATTCTCAGGAAGTGTAACCTTTGCCGGGCCTTCTTGATGATGGTGGTGATGTTCTCTGACCAGGTGATGCGGTCAGAGATGTGGACGCCGAGGTATTTGACGCTGTGAACCCTCTCCACCTGCTCGCCGTTGATGAAGAGGGGAGCTGGCTCAGGGCTGTGCCTCCTGAAGTCTATGATGAGCTCGTTGGTTTTCTTGGTGTTCAGAGTCAGATTGTTCTCTGAGCACCAATCAGCCAGCTTCAGGACCTCCTCTCTGTAGGCGGCCTCGTCGCCCCTGGAGATGAGACCGACCACAGCGGTATCGTCGGCGTACTTGATGATCCGGTTGTGGTTGTGGATCGGTCTGCAATCGTGGGTGTAGAGGCAGAAGAGAAGGGGGCTTATTTTAAATTTATTTTTTCTCACCACCGGCTTCAGCTGGTGTTGAACTACAAGCTGGCTGATCAGATCTTTCATTCAGAATGGATATGTCTGTGAGAAAAAAATAAAAATAAATAAATAACGCACTTTAGTAAGACCGACTTAAAAATAAAAATCCTAAAAACTAACTAAATTAAAAAGGCTATTTACTTTCTTTTCTCCGTTTTGAAGAACGCCGGAGTTTCAATACCTTCCTTGTAGCAAGAGGCTGAGAGTCTAACAGAGAAAAATATATATGATTATATGATATTAAAACTAAGAATTATTTTATTTTTTCTTACCACTGGCTTCAGTTGGTGTTGAACTTCAAGCTGGCTAATCAGATCTTTCATTCAGAATGGATGTGTCTGCGAGGAAAAAAAAAAAGTTATTTTTATTATTATTTATATATGACGGCGTATATTCAACACAACGGTTTAGATAAAATATTTTTTAAGCTTACCCCTTCTGTCTCTTTCTCCATTCGCGTCAGTATGACTTTGCTGACGAGGTGAGAGAGCCTGGAGCTGAGGAGACGCGCAGATGGAAGACAGAGCACCCTGATGCCTGACGGGATGAGGTCCAGGGGGATGCACTGTGGCACGGGACGCTATAGCATGCTGGCTTACAGGGCGAGCCGGCTGATGAACCGGCCAGACGGAGCTGGGGCTGTGTAGAGGGTTAGCAGCGAGGGACGTAGGAGCAGGCTGGCTGACAGTCCGAAGCGTTTGATGAACTGGCCAGATGGAGCTGGGGCTGCGTAGAGGAGCTGATTGGAGCTGCAGCGTTCCCTGTACAGCCTGCGGCTGGAAGGCCCGTAGAGGTAGGCGCCCGTTTTGCTCTCCTAAATAAACCCCCGGATTGCTATTATTTTGGGGAAAACTGTTTGGTTGCGGAAGAAATTCACTCTCTGTTCGAATATTTGAGCGTTGTTCGGTCGCTGTGATGGTTTCTGGATAAAAAAAAAAAGATTTGTTAGTTTATGTGGATAGAAAAGTTAGTTGGATTGATTTAAAAAAAAGGAAACTTACTAACAATTCCGGTTGTGTTTGTGTTTTTGCGAGTAACACAGACTTTAATCATGAATTAAACAATGGTCTTTACACAAAAGAAAGCTTGATCTGTGAGAGGAAATCCGTTTAGGAAAGTAAACATAGGCTTGCTGAAAGGATATCTGTATTTAAAATAAAATAAGATTTTTTAGCACAAATGGAATAGTTTAAACACATTTTTAAGCCTAATTTTAGGAAAATGTGTAGTTGATGTCTTATGAGGGAAGAGGCTGGGGGGTCTGTGGGCTCAGTGGGGTGTGTGTGTGTGTGTGTGTGTGTGTGCGTGTGTGTGCGTGTGTATGGGATGGGTGGTGGGAGGGAAATTCCTTGTGTGGTGAGTGTCTTTTTTATTACCCTGCAAAGAAGAAAAGCGAATGAGAAGCTGGCATATCTTTTTTGAATGGGAAGAAAACAATGTTTATATTCAAGAAATGTGTTGGTGCGTGACTGTGCAGAAATTAATGGGTCATAAAAGGGTTATGAGAAATTTCTTTGATCGGGTGTGAGTCATAGAGTTCATAGTTCATAAGTCATAAGGTCATGTCATATACGTCATATGTTATCAATCATTTTTGACATAAGGTCATAAGTCATTAGTCATCAATCATTTTTTGACATAGGGTCATAGGTCATTAGTCATCAATCATTTTTTGACATAAGGTGTATTATTCATCTACTTAAGTGCAAAGGATTTCTTTTTCAATGTAAGCTGATTCTTGAACACTCCTGCCAGTTTTCCCAACGACAAGAGAAAAATAGCCTTTATCATATCTCAGTTATCTGGAAGAGCCCTTGATTGGGCAGAAGCCCAGATTTTTTTCTGAATCCAGTTTTTCCTGTACTTTCAAGCAATTCTTAAAGGAATTCTCGCTAGTTTTTAACCATGATTCTGACCAATTTACTGAATCTCGTGGTTTATTGGACCTCAAACAAGGAAATAGGTCTGTAGCCGATTTTTCGATTGACTTCCGGGTCAGAGCCGCTGCTTCTGGATGGAATGAACCCGCGCTTAAAAGCACTAATTTCAAGGCTCTAGATGAATCTATAAAGGATGAACTGGCTACTATAGACGAACCTGCAACCTTGGAGGATTTAATAAAATTAACCATTCGTCTGGATAATAGGCTACGGGCCAGACAAAGATCCAAAGTAAGATCTCACAATTGTTCTGTTTCTGTCCCTGCTAACAACGTCAACACCACGTCTGTTTGTTCCTTGTCTTCTGAACCTGACTCAAGATCTAGGAGCCGAAATCAGCCTGCTTCTGCTTTTCCTTCTAAAACTCATCATGTCTCTCCACCCACAGAGGTTTCCGAAGTCGAGCCTATGCAAATCGGTCACACCAGGCTCTCGACAGAAGAGAGACAAAGGAGAGTTAGGGGGAACCTGTGCATGTACTGTGGAGAACCTTGCCCAGCTAAGGTAAAAGCTGGGGTCCGCCAGAGGATATGAGGAGTCTGGCGGACCATCTGCAGTCTGAAAAATCTCCTCATCTGCTGTTACCTGGTACTCTTTTTACCTCGGAAGAATCCCTCACTTTATCCTCCTTCATAGATTCTGGCTGTGAGAGGAACTTAATTGACTCTAACCTGGTTCAGCAATTAAACATCAAAATCACTCCTTTGAAGAGTCCTCTCAGAGTTTCAGCCCTGGACGGGAAGAGATTACCTCAGGTAACTCATCAGACTCAGCCACTCGAACTGCTGATCTCCGGTAACCACAGAGAGACAGTTTTGTTTTTTGTTTTTCCATCTGCCTGTTCTCCATTAGTTCTAGGATATGAATGGCTAGAGCATCACAACCCACACATTAATTGGGCTAAGAAACACAGAGTCCTGGTCTGCCTCTTGCATGTCTCATGTCTCCGCTCTGCAGCTCCTTCTATTCACTCCCCAGCCAGTCATCAGGAAGCTGATCCGCCTGATTTATCCAAGGTACCTCCTGACTACCATGATCAAGCGCCCGTCTTCAGTAAGGTCAGTGCTTTGTCACTTGCTCCTCACAGACCATACGATTGCGCCATTGACCTTTTACCTGGGGCCCCACTTCCCAGTAGTCAACTCTTTAACATCTCCAAACCTGAAAGAGAAACTATGGAGAAGTATAATAATAAGTCTTTAGCCGCTGGTATTATCATAAGATCATAAGAAACATGTTTGTTTGGTTCTCCAAAGGCTTCTGGAAAATAAACTCCTTGTCAAAGCTGAAATATGTGAGTTTCACCAACCCTCTGTTACCTTCCTAGGATTCGTGCTCGAGGGCGGGCAGGTGAAGCCATCCGAAGACAATATTAAGGCAGTTTTGGATTGGCCTACCCCCGAGAATCGCAAGCAGCTACACAGGTTTTTGGGCTTTGCTAATTTTTACAGACGTTTCATCAGGAATTACAGCCAGACAGCCCAGCCTCTCACAGCCCTGACCTCCGTCAAGAGAACGTTTCACTGGTCTGAAGAGGCTGACTCCGCATTTAAAAAGCTCAAGGCTCTTTTTTCCAGTGCACCCATTCTCATCCAGCCTGATCCCTCCAAACAATTCATTCTGGAGGTGGAGGCATCTGATTCTGGAGTGGGAGCTGTTTTATCACAACTATCGGACTCACCCATGAGCCTTTTTCTCCCTCTGACTCTCTCCAGCTGAACAGAATTATGATGTCGGTGACAGAGAACTTCTGGCAATCAAACTCGCACTGGAAGAGTGGCGGCATTGGCTAGAGGGCACAGAACATCCTGTACTGGTATGGATCGACCACAAGAATCTGTCATACATACAATCAGCTAAAAGATCAAATCCCTGTCAGTCCCGTTGGTCTCTGTTCTTCTCCCGCTTCAATCTGATTATTTCCTACAGACCTGGTTCAAAGAATGTCAAACCTGATTCTCTCTCTCGCCTGTACTCATCTGACAAGCCCGAAACTCCTGAATCTGTACTACCTGCCAGCTGTATGGTGGCAGCAGTCTCCTGGGAGGTCACCGACCTGATTAAAGAAGCTCAAGCTTCAGAACCTGACCCTGGAAACGGACCACCAAATCGGATGTATGTACCTACCTCCGTCAGATCTCGTCTGATCCACTGGATGCATTCTACTAAGTTTTCCGCCCATCCTGGTGTGAGCAGAACCATTGCTCTTATTACTCGGCATTTCTGGTGGCCGTCCCTTCACAGAGACGTAAAAGAATACGTTCTAGCATGTCCAGTTTGTGCTAGAAACAAGCCTTCTCATCAGCCTCCATCAGGTCTTCTGCATCCGTTGCCTGTTCCTTCTGGTCCCTGGTCCCACATTGCTGTGAACTTCATTACCGGCCTGCTGATCTCTAAGGGTATGACAACTATCCTTACCATTATAGATCGCTTCTCCAAAACATGTCATCTTGTCCCTCTCAGGAAGCTCCCGACAGCCTTCCAAACGGCTCAACTATTGGTCAAACATGTTTTCAGACTCCATGGCATCCCCCAGGAGATCCTCTCTGATAGAGGTCCTCAGTTCACCTCTCAGGTATGGAAACACTTCTGCTCAGCTCTGAACACCAAAGTATTGTTATCTTCAGGTTATCATCCTCAGTCCAATGGACAGACTGAGCGTATGAACCAGGAAATGGAATCCACCCTTCGCTGTCTGACATCCACCAATCCCACCGACTGGAGTTAGTTCCTCCCCTGGGTTGAGTACACTCACAACACTCAAATTTCATCCGCTACTGGTCTGTCTCTTTTTCAAGTGTCCCTAGGCTATCAACCACCCCTGTTCCCAGAAGATGAGAAGGGAATCACCGTACCCTCTATTCATCATCACATTCGCCGCTGCCAGAGGCTCTGGAAGGAAACCGTTTCAGCACTCAACCAAACATCAGCTCAGAATAAACGATACTCCGATCGCAAGCGACGTCTAGCTCCCATCTACTCCCCCGGTCAACAGGTCTGGCTATTAACCCGTGACATTCCGCTCAGATCCATGTCCCGTAAACTCTCCCCTAGGTTCATCGGTCCATACAAGATTGTGTCCATCATCAACCCGTCTGCTGTCCGCCTGCATCTGCCATCCTCACTCCGTATCCACCCGACCTTCCACGTTTCCCAAATCAAGCCCGTTCTCACCAGTCCTCTGTGCCCTCCGTCCGACTCCACCCGCCCGGGACATTGATGGTCACCCTGCCTTCATCGTTCGCCGGATCGTGGACTCCTGTCGCCGAGGCCGCAGTTGGCAGTACCTGGTAGACTGGGAGGGCTACGGTCCGGAGGACAACACTTGGGTCCCTGGGTCCTTCATCTTGGACCCCACCTTGATTGATGACTACCGTGAGTCTCTGCCATCTACATCTTCTGGACCGTCAGGAGGCGGTCGTTGAGGGGGGGGTACTGTTAGGATCTGGAGGTCTGTCCACCTTTCTCCAGCAGAGGGCATTCTAGGTCTCCTGGGGCTGAAGCTGACCACCACCACCTGCGGCTCATGAGCTCATCAGGGGACCAGCATTTAAGGAGGGGCAGAGCTACAATCCGACGCCAGAGTGTTTGCCAGTTATGGTTAGCGAACCCGAGCCAACCTGCCTCTCTGTATCTCTGACTCCCTTGAAGCCTGAACCTGAACCTAATCTGCTTTTGTCCTCTCTGCTTCTCAGGAAGAACCTGCCTGGAAATCTGAAGACCTGGAAGGGTTTCCCAAACGTGAGACCAAACTGTCTGTTCTCAGTAGAACCCCTGGAAATCCAACTCAGTCTGAAACCCGCCTGCCCACTCTCAGCAAGAGCTGAGGGAGAAGCTCTGAACCTGCTCAGTAAGATTATCTGCTCTGCTCGCCTTTGCCTAGCCCTCTGCCTGCCTTCAGCCTCTGGACCCTCCTGGTTCCCCCCTTCTACCGCTCTGCTCAACCTCTGATCAGGTATAGACCTGCAAACATCAAACCTGCAAGTTCACTGAAGGACTGCTAACCCATCTGTCCCTCTCTTCAGTGAAAACCAGTTGTGACCAGACCTGGACCCAGTTTATTCCTGAACCAGTGTTCATTATTGTGATTTACTTCAATAAACCTTGTGAACTTTTTCCCAGTCTCTGAGTGTTCTGCATGTGGGTTAGATCCCTGAAAGCCAACATGACATATATAAATGTATGTCTCTCTATAATTTAATTTCTACCTACATTTATTTTTTGTTCATTGTATTTTTAGGGGCAATTAATTGTATGCTTATTTATTTACTTACTTATTACTTACTTGCTTCTGTATTTCTTTTTTTAAATATGGCAGAGATGGTCTTCCATATGTCTGACCAATGGTCACACACACTTGGATTAATCAGTTTGTCCAATAATATAAGACAGGAAATAAAAGAGTTATACTTAGTTCAGGAAGTAACGGAACTGCGCACGAAGCTCAAAAGTTTGATTTAAAAACAAAAGAAAGAAGAAAAAAAAGCACAGCGCCACCAAGAATATTTTTCACCAGCCGCCACGGGTAGCAAGTGCAGTGGATGTTAGCACAAATATTTTTTCCAAGTACAATTGATAAACAAGTACAATAAAAAAAAAAAACATCATCCATCCATCCATCTTCTAACACGCTTAATCCCAATGCTGGTGCCTATCTCCAGCTGTCAATGGGCGAGAGGCGGGATACATCCTGGACAGGTCGCCAATCCATCGCAGTAATAAAACATATATATAGATAAATATATGCTGCTGACCTCGACTCGGGATGTCGTATGTCGGTGGTTGGATGTTGGGAAAATCATGTATATATTTTATCACATTTAACTGCCTTTCTACTTAAAACCTTATAACCTGATGTTTTTCATACACTGCTGGTTCCCATAGAAAAAAAACAGCCCGGCTGCAGCCTGTGTGCATGCAAAGGCTACATGCACACGAAGATAGGAATAGAATGGAATGGAATGAAAAAGTAACAGTAAACAGAATCCTCTTGAGGAATTAATTTGTAAAGACTGGTCATTCAAAAAACATTCAAAAATTCAATTCATTAAAAAAAAAAAGTCATTCAAAAACAGAGCCCTGAAAAAAAAATTCAATATCTCCACAAATGGGTTAAAAAATACGGGTTCGATGGATCACTTAAAACATCTAAATTGGTCCAACTGCATAATGCTATAGCAGAAAAATGTAATAATAATGAGAAGAAAATGAAACAGGAAGGTGTAGAACATCTTAATCATTGGATGGCTGTAGCTGAAAAGCGTGCAAAAGGGGAGAGAAAAGCTAAAGAGTTAAGGGAAGAGCAGAAGAAAAAGTCACAAAAAGAAGAATGTGCAACGGGCGTAACCCAACCCGTGATGTTTCATAGGAAAGAAAATGATTTACCTGTAGGTCCATATTCAGCATTATTACAGCAAGCACAAGCAGCTGCACAAGCAGCTTTACAGCAAGACCCAAATGAACTTGGTGCTGCTGCTGCTTCAGTCTCAGCCTTACCAGCTCCTAAAGTAGAGAATCCACCGGCTTATTCTCCTACGCCCAGCACCTCCACAGGGGTTACCCGTTCTGGGGGACCTGTGGGGGCTTGGTCAAAAGATATGGGGGGAGGCTTAATCTCCCCACAGCCAGCCCCTGAACCCAAACCTGAAACTGAGGTGTTTCCTATAACTGAGCTGCCCAATCCTTTGGGGGGTCAGGGGCCAGCTGAAAATCCATTTCCTCCTGCCATGATGGTCTATAGGACCTGGACAATGGAGGATGTTAAGAAAGCTGTAGCAGGCATTACCCCACCAAAAGAGGATGTGGAACAATGCATAATAGAAATGCACAATATGCAGACCTCATATCACCTTAATGGAGTTGAAGTCCAACAGGTTTGGATGCAGCTGTTAGGTCCTGAATGGCATTTTGTCAGGCGGGATTAAAATCCTATGGAAACTGGTGCAAACCCTGCCCCTCTGGCACCACATAGTGTTGACCTTAGAACAGCTGTAACTGCCCTAGAAGAAAGGGTTCGCAGAAGACTCCGTAAAAAAGCAAATTATTCTGAAATAGGACGTTCTCTGCAAGGAGAAGATGAGACCTTTGATGACTTCAGAATAAGAAAGGACAAAACATTTAGGACACACAGTAGACTGACTGACACTGGTGATGTAAATGGGGCCTACCAACAACAACTTAAAAATGCACCATGCAGGCTCTCTGCCTGGCATAAGATCGTGGGTAGAACGCCATTATATTGGACTTATTGGGGGAACTTTGGATGAGTACATAGGATATGCTCTCCATGCAGAGAAGGTTATCAAATATAAGAGTAAGAAAAAAACAACCACTCCAGTGTTCTGTGCTGAGGAGGACCAGTACACTTCTGAGGTGTTTTACCGTCAGCCTCAGCACAGAGGCAGGGGCAGAGGCAGAGGAAGAGGGAGAGGCTATGGACACAGACAATTTAATATCCCAGGGGCTTGTTGGTCCTGTGGGAAACAAGGACATTTAGCAAAAGACTGCAGAGCAAATCAGGACACCACAGGCTCCATGGCATGACTAGCTGTTAAAAATGCTAACACTCCTCACATTGCTCAGCACCACACTGAATCCCCAGTTTTGGATCAGCATCAAATCAATGTCCCTGACTCAGAAATTTTTTAACTTAGAAGACATACTTTACCAAGAAAAACAACGACCTGAAGTAACTATACATGTGAATGGCACCCCAACAGTTTTCCTGTGTGACAGTGGTGCATGCAGAACAACTGTTAAACAACAAATTCCAGGTGCTGAGGTGCTCTCAAGGACCTGAGATTGTCATAGTCCGATCACACACTATTACACTCTGGACATTCCCAACAAACCTCCTTTAAACATCGGAGAAGCGCTACTTCAGGAGGGAAGACTGTTCGAACTGTACAGCAGTCCATGGACCCGAATGACCTACACATTACCATGTGGTACAAAGACTCTCCAGGTCCTGATAAAGACTATGAAAAACAAACTTGGATTAAAAAAGGCGCTGCCATGAAGGATGGCACCTAGATGTGACCAGAAGATAAACCAATCCTTCCAAAAATTTTCTTTAAATGGGCTGCTATATTGAGTCATGGTTTTACTCATGTCTCAACGGGAGGGATGGTAGGATTGATTGAGCATCATTATACAGCATATGGATTTATATCCTTTGCAAAAAATTTTTGTAAAGCATGTCTAATATGTGCTAAACATAATCTTCAAGGAAATTTAAGACCTAAAGGAGGTGCTTTCCCTAAACCTATTTATCCTTTCCAGTTCATATATATGGATTTTATTGAACTAAATCCAAGCGAAGGCAAAAAATTCTGTTTAGTTATAATAGATTTGTTTTCTAAATGGATTGAACTATTTCCAATAAAAAGCCCTGATGCCATTACAGTAGCAAACACTGCATGAAAAGTGAGATTTTCGTCCCCCGTGAAACTCCCCGCAGATCTGCCTGATTTCGCCAGTTTCCCACAATTTGCAACCCGCGGTTTGTCCGCCGCTTTTGTCGTGCCACAAATTGTCTTAAAACGCACGGTCATGACGCATATGTGGAGAGCGATCAGCTGTACTAATGGCCCTAATTAGCATATGAATACAGCAAACCCGCGCGGCTGGCCAGGTCTAGTCTGGCTTGAATAACCTACTCAGTATTGGCTGAAACCACTATTCTCAAACAAATGAAATCGCTCGTGATTGGCAGCAAAACCACACGTGGCCACGCCAGGCTTTAATTTTCTTACTGAGTATTGGACGGAACCACTTCTTTTTAAACAAGTAAAGTCGCTCGTGATTGGTTGGTATATATATATATTTACATATAAATTTACATATATATATATATATTTATTCATATATATATATATATATTTATTCATTCATATATTTATTCATTCATATGGTGTGTATTTATGTTATCCTACACTACTACACAATTATTAGGCTACCATCAAGGACATGAATGAATTTATACAGGAAATGAAGATTTGCCGGAAGCTGTTTATGCAAAGAAAGAGCTTTATTAAAACACACACAACTATATACAACGCGGTGATCCAAACACATGCGCTTCTAAAATTAAAACCTCAGTGAACGGTCCGCTTGTTTCCTCGGGGTTGGAGGTAACTGGCAGCATTCCTCCGAGGCAGGTCCGATGTGCAGACGCTTCGCTGTGCGGGGCCCTGTACTTCGCATCGCTTCTAACCGGGACTGCAGCTTAACACAGAGTTCAGTGAGATCCGCCTACTAAAATGGCGGCGACCGACAATCCATAATCCATCCAGAGACACCGCCGAGGAAGGCGGACTTCCAGAGTTCCACTTCCTCATCTGCCAGCACACTCTGCCTCGCCAGCAGCTGAAAAAACAATGAATCAGCGCACTGCGTATGTGGACACAACACATCTATTAATGCACCTGAAAAATAGTCACCAAATAAAGTCTTACCTTCTTTCTTCTGGCCCGACTCTCGAAGCAGATAGCCTCCGCAAGACGCAGCGTGTTGGCTGGCTGCAGATATCTGAAGCTCCTGCGTTACCGCCTGAAAATACGCCTTACAGGCAGCTGGAAAAAACAATTAAATGAGAGTGGTATGAATAAAAAAATCAAACGCAAGTCACAGTAACAAGGAAGGAGAAAACATTAAAACAAGTCACTTACACACAATGTGGTCTTTATCAACATCGTGGCAAATCTGGACTTGCTGATTATGGCTCGAGCAAATAGGAGGTCTGTGAAAACAAAATGTAAAAGCTATGATCGGTATCTATCCGTGATCCATTGCCTTTACCGCAGAATGAAAGCATATTCCTTTAAATCTTACCCTTGCTCCGGTTCATAGCCTGCAATTAGTCTCCGAAGTTGTTAAGACGGTGTACTGCTACCTGTAAATCCAAAAAAAAATACACTTTAATAAAGCTTGTTCTGCAAGGCTATTATTAGTCGCTATTAGCCGTGAGCTTAGGCTAGGCTGCTTTTAGCTTAGCAGGCAGTAATCGAACATATATTTACCGCTAGCATCTCTTCTTTGAGTTCGCCTTGTTCGATGCAGAGTCGCCATCGGCCCAAGAGGAGTTTTTACCTCAAATCCAGAAGCTCCAGACCGCTGCACAAAGCAAAGCATCCATCCTCCACTGTGGGATGCAGACCCCCCGCTCTGAGAGTTTTGGAGATCGAGACAGAGCATGCGCGAGATGAACCAGGGTGTCCCCGGATCAATAAAAATAATTAAAAAATCATTCTTTTTTTTAATCAAGGCCTTAATTGGCACTAAAATTATTTAAATATGTTTATCGAAGTATTTATAATTCTTAATAAAAATGCTTATAAAAACAATTTCGTCAGATATATTATATCGCTCCAGGCGGAGAAAAAGCTAGAGGATATATATATATATACGTATATATGTGTGTGTGTGTGTGTGTGTGTGTGTGTGTGTGTGTGTTTACATACATACAGGAGTCATGGAACTCTGCTTGCAGCTCCTTCATATTTCATGTACACTAATAACTTGTGTACATGGTTCTTGATGATGGCATTAAAATCATTTCAAAATAGCATTAAAATAGCATTAAATTAGAGTCACTCATTCCTGTATGAACCCTGTGAGCGCTAATTTAATATGACATATTAAAAAATCCCACCATCATCCAGCATATGTTCAGTTTCTGCCAAAATATATATATATATATTTGTAGATTTTTGTAACGGGATAAGGATAATTCAAAACTGCTTTTTTTAATGAACTTGTTCACTACTTCCAAACTCAGCATCTCTTTTCATTCCTGTAATAAGAAGTTTCTTTTTGAATGGATTTGATTAAAGTTTAAGTCCCTCGGTATAAAATAAATATTTTGATGGAGATGAGAAATCTGCTTCCCCGTTGGTGAATAAACCAATAGTTTGGATCCAATTATTTAAATAAACGGTGTTAGTTTTTTTTTTTTTATATATATATATATAAGAATTGTGCTATAATTTCTAGTCACCGATCTGTTGCTGCTATATTTTAATTTGACGAACCGGAATTTGTTGATGTTCTTTTTCCTGTTTGGTGCGATTGCAATTGCGGATCTTGACCTGGCCGGACCTTATGACCACAGTGTACCAATCTTCTGATGGCTACTTCCAACAGGATAATGCGCCATGTTATAAAGTGAATCATCTCAGACTCATTTCTTGAAACTTTTCCACTTAAGTAATTGTGAATTGAGCATATTGACAGACAACATTTTATTTTTTATCTTAAATGCAATTTTTTTTTAATAATTACTGCTCTAAATGTATTGCTCTGTCAGCTAAAGATCTGTTTTGGTCTCTATACTTTAATTAAATAAATCAATTCAAGCTAAAATGTAAGAGGCTATACTAAGCCTGATCTCTTTGTATCAGAGAATTTCTTACCCAGAAAGATGTCACTTGGGGTAAAACCCCCTGCAACCCTGGTTTGCATTTGTATAGCTCACAGCATGTTCATTTACATGTTAAAGCCTCCCTAGAATTCCATGGGGAGGCATGGGGGGGAACACTGCCTAAGAGAGTCCACGCCAATTTCTGACAATTTACGGGAGTTTTCGTTAAGCCTGTAAATTGTCGTAAACTGCCGCTAACCTGAAGTTCCACGACAATCTACAGTGCCGCATATTGACGAAAATCCCACTTTTCATGCAGTGAAAAGCACTCTGTAAAGATATAAGACCAAGATATGGCATTCCAGAGAGAATATATAGTGACAATGGTTCTTACTTTGTAAATCAAATAGTGTCCAAAATAGGATTAGCCTTCCACATTGATTTAAAAAATCATTGTGGATATCATCCAAAGAGCGCAGGACTTGTGGAACGAATGGATTGCACTGTTAAAAACAGACTAAGAAAGACCATGGAAGAAACAGGAAGAAACTAAAATCACTCTCTCAATTATTCTGTGGAGCCTTACCATAGTGCTTAGCATTCTAGTAATCCTACTGTGGTAAACCTGTTATAGAATACACATCTGGTCTCCTTCACCGACCTTCAGAGGAAGCCCATCATACAAAGGGAGTTGTATTTTTAGTATACAGTCGTCTCAAACTGGTGAAGATTGTCCACAACTCTGCCGAAAGGTCATAGAAAGGTAGACCACTGTATTGAAGCTCCACTGCAGTTGATAAAATGTTTAAGTTTTTGCTTTTCCTGCTCCTGATTGATGCCGTTGCAGAATCAAAAATAGAACAACCTGATCACCCAGGGAATAAATACCTTTTAGGGAAAGAACCCTGCTCACCTGCAACAGCGACAACAACAACGAAACCAGTAGTCTACCTATGTTACAATGGTTCAATAAATGCATTAATAATCATACCCAAAACTTCCCTGACCGAAAAACATTGTTGGCCTAACGGAAATGGGAAAGCCTCTGACTGGAAGGGTTATCAATGGTACTTACAACGGGCCCTCTCGTCAAGTTGGGCTGAAACCTTTATAACTACAGACAAATTTAGGAAGAAAGGATTTTACGGGTGGAGTCCAAAGAATCAGAAATGGCCTAAAGTGCTGACTAATTTCACCTCAACTGCTGCCACCTTCTCCTTTCGATTAAACACCACCCAATCACCTATTCCTGAAATAAACCCAGACAATAACTGCTCTGTAATATATATGTATGTGCCTGGTCAAAAGATAATGATCCCTGCTGGGATGTTCACCTGTGCAGACTCGCCCCATTACGAGCCAACGTTTCCGAGGGGCTTCTCTATTCCGGCCCACAGTCCTCCTTACCGCCCACATTGACCATTATTAGTGGTCCGCTTAAAACAGATGATTGGTTTAGAGTCTCTACAGGGATCTCTAGTGTAAATAACAATTGGCTATTAATAGCAGAACAGGCTGCAAATGCCACTCAAACTGAGTGCGTTGTCTGTATGGGACCCAGACCTCTTCTAAGAGTAGTTCCAGCTGCTATTACTGAAGGGTGTGTCTTAAATGTTATGAATAAAAAACTGTTGGGATCCAGAGGCTTGCCCTCCAGAGGGCGCAGAGGATCCCCTCCTAGTTGTATGTTTTTCTGTTGGGACTTGGGTTACTGTTGGGATCTGGAGATCTGCCACCTGTCTCCAGCAGAGAGCGCTGTGGGTCTCCTGGGCTGGAGCCTCCAGCACACCTGAGGATCATCAGCCCATCAGGGGACCTCCTACAAAAGCAGCAGCCAGACCTGTCTTCGCCGCCGGAGTGTTGACCAGTTTTGGTTAGCAGAACCTGATCCTCAGCCTGCACATAGAATCTCTGTCTGCTCTGGAGAGTAACCAGATTCTAACCAGCCTCTGTCTTCTCTGCTCACAGGAAAGCCCGACTGAAGTCTGTAGCTCTGGAGGAGGAGCTTTGCTTGGAAACCTGCCTGCCTGCCCTAGGAAGCCAAAACTGAAGACAATCAGTCTGGATTCCCCAACCAGCTCTCAAGGGAGAGCTAGGAAATCAACTCAAGGTCTGAACCTCATTAGCCTGAAGCTAGACGCTGCTGCTGCTGAGCTCTCTGCTGTATCCACAGTCTCTGGACCCAACCGGTTCCCTCTCTCAATCGATCAGTCTGAACCTCATCAAGGTACTAACCAGAATCAAACACCTGACAAGTCATCACTGCTGCCTGGCTAACCAAACTATCCATCTCTGCAGATACTCAGTGATTCCAGTCCCGGACCAGTACCAGAACCTGCTCATAATTATTCTTGTGTGCTTCTCATTTAATAAACTGTTAAACTTTTACTCCGTTTCCTGTGGTGTTCTGCATGTGGGTTTAAACTCTAGAGACCCATCATGACAAAAACGGTGCCTTCCTCTAATTGTACTGAGTGGGATACAGGTTATCCCTTATCTCGTCCTGATAAGAACAAACCAATGTTTTTTAAATATAGTTGCTCCCGCTAATTTTACCTGCATCAATAGAACAGGACCAGGACCTCGCTCTGGTTCATTGAATGCTGCTCAGTGTAAAATAAACTTCCAGGTTGATATGTATTTCAGACCACTTTCTCGTAGTGACATCTGGTGGTGGTGTGGAGGAAATGAAATTTATGACGGATTACCATTTAATACCACTGGTTATTGTGCACTTATCACCTTATTGTTACCTGTTTCAATCTATCCCATGTCAGTTGAACAGCTCCTGTCCCTCACAGACAATGTCATACCTGGACATTGGTCTAGAAGTAAGCGCTCTATTCCAACTTCATCCCTTGTTCCAGATCCTACTTACATTGATGCAATTGAAGTACCTAGGGGGGTACCAGATGAATACAAATTGGTTGATCAAATTTCTGCTGGCTTTGAATCATCTCTTTGTTGGTGGTGTACTATTAATAAAAATGTTGACAGAATCAACTACATCCACTACAATGTGCAGAGGATAGGCAATTCCACTGAAAATGCTCTGAGGGCGGTCCATGAGCAACTTGCTGCAACATCCCTGATGGCCTTCCAAAACCGCATTGCCCTGAATATGCTCCTGCCTGAAAAAGGAGGTGTCTGCCCCATTTTTTGTGAGCAGTGTTGTACTTTCATTCCTAACAACACAGCTGCGGATGGAAGCCTTACGAGGGCCCTTGAAGGCCTGCGTACGCTGAACAACAAGATGAAAGAACACTCTGGCTTTGACACAGAGATGTGGGACTCATGGATGAATGTGTTTGGTAAATATAAGACTCTAATATCCTCTGTTCTCATTTTGATAGCTGTCTTTACAGCTGTCTTAACATTGTGTAGATGTTGTTGCGTTCCTTGTCTTCGAGCTCTGCTTAACAGACTTATCACCACCGCCATTGCTCCTATGGAAAAACAACGATATACTTTGATCCCATTAAATGACTTCGATCGTGTAGATCTCTTATTGGACACCGACACTGATTCGGATGAAGAAGAAAAAGAAGAAATTTCCCTTGACTTTACAGATCTGTATCCTGACACTGATGGTTTTGACAATTAACCCCTTTTTCCCCTAGGTGTAAACATGTGTTTTGCATATTATGATATTTCAGCTGAAAATCTTTAAAAACAAGCTGTTCAGTGATTCCTTTTTGCAGTTCCATGTGATAAACAGGAGGGAAATGTTGGGAAAATCATGTATATATTTTTTCACATTTAACTGCCTTTCTACTTAAAACCTTATAACCTGAGGTTTTTCATACACTGCTGGTTCCCATAGAAAAAAAACAGCCCGGCTGCAGCCTGTGTGCATGCAAAGGCTACATGCACACGAAGATAGGAATGGAATGCTCCTATCTCACCCTTATGTTGTGAAAATTGTATCTAGGCGCTTCAGTTCCGTGTGTTCCCCTCCCTTTAGAGCTGATAGCACCCATTTGTAATCTTAGGTCAAATTCCTTCAATAAATATGCGAGGGGGGCCAGAGCGTTTTTCAGTGTGTTGGAGACTGTAACTGAAATACGTCTCTGGGGCACTCTCCTCGCGAGTAAAACTCATCTAACTGTCTTTGTCTTTCTTTCCAGAGTTTGTTAATTGAATGTTACGGTATTAAACCTGACATACGACTACTTCGAAGACCTCCTTAATCCCACCATCATGTTTTCCATTGAGGAAGCAGAGCTTGGGGTCTCCGGGTCAGGTTCTCCCATCTCATGTGCTGAAGTCACAGAGGTGGTTAAAAAGCTCCTCGGTGGCAAGGCCCCAGGGATGGATGAGATTCGCCCTAAGTACTTTAAGGCTCTGGATATTGTGGGGCTGTGTTGGTTAACGCGATTGCGTGGACATCAGGGGCAGTTTCCCTAGATTGGCAGACTGGGGTGGTGGTCCCTTTATTTAAAGAAGGGGGCAGGAGGGTGTGTTCCAACTACAGAGGAATCACAGCCTTAAGTCTCCCTGGTAAGGTCTATTCCGGGGTTCTGGAAAGGAGGGTCCATCGGATAGTTGAATCTCGGATTCAGGAGGAGCAGTGTGGTTTTCGTCCTGGCCGTGGAACACTGGATCAGCTCTACACCCTCAGCAAGATTCTGGAGGGTGCATGGGCATTTGGCCAACCAGTCTACATGTGTTTTGTGGATCTGCAGAAGGCATTCAACAGTGTCCCTCGGGGGGTTATGTGGGGGTTACCCCGGTAGTATAGAGTACCAGGCCCTTTAATAAGGGCTGTTAGGTCTCTGTATGACCAGTGTCAGAGCCTGGTCCGCATTGCCGACAGTAGGTCGGACTCGTTTCCGGTGAGGGTTGGACTCTGCCAAGGTTGTCCGTTTTCACCGATTCTGTTAATAACTTTTATGGACAGAATTTCTAGGCACAGCAAAGGTGTTGAAAGGATCTGTTTTGGTGGCCTTAGGATTCTTTCTCTGTTATTCGTAGATGATGTGGTGTTTCTATTCTCATCTATGGTCATGAGCTTTGGGTCATGACCGAAAGAAGGAGATCGCGGATAGAAGCGGCTGAAATGAGTGTTCTTCATAGAGTGTTTAGGCTCTCTCTTAGAGATAGGAGCTCAGTCATTCAGGACTCAGAGTAGAGCTGCTGCTTCTCCACATCAAGAGGAGCCAGTTGAGGTGGCTCAGGCATCTGATTATGATGCCTCCTGGATGTCTCCCTGGTGAGGTGTTTCAGGCACGTCCCATGGATGGATGGATGGATGCATATAGATAAATAAGTTCAAACCGATGGAGACAGTTATAACATCAATAATCTGTACTGTACAGGCAATTCATATACTAAACAAACTATACATTTAGTAAAATTCCTTTTTTCCAATGTACAGGTGACTGTGGCAGAGGAAGCCATACCTACCACACTGTAAAGCATGGTTTAAGCTACAGTCAGGTGACTCTGCTCTGAAACTGAGTATCAGAACATGACTCCAGCATTGCCAAGAAGATATCCTGTGGGAGGAGAAAAGCTAAGGCAATTGTCTCAGATGTCCTGTCACCAAAAGTATTAGAGAAGGTGATAAAAAAAGTGGTGGAAATTCACTTTCATTCTCTAATCACACTGACGCCTCAAATAAGGGAAATCGGAAGATGATTCCCTTGGCAGGGCAGTTTTTCATGCCAGAGAATGGAATCGTCAACAAGGTGATAGATTTAATTGAAAATCCAGATGAGTCTGCAGAGGGAATAGTGAAAACAATAAAAACCTCTCTTGAAAATATAGGTCTATCCCTTAATAATGTTTCTTCATTCAGCGCAGACGCAAATGTAAATTATGGCAGCCACAACTTGGTCTTCACAAAATTGAGAGTCCAACAGTGAGATCCTTCATGGGAACTGTCATGTGCACATTGTCCATATTACAGTGAAAAAGGCCTTGGATAAGCTCTCTGTTGATGTGGGAAATATTGTCCTCAAGATATACAGCTTCTTTTCCTCAGCCAAAAGGAGAGTCATTGAAGGAGTTTTGTGAATTCGGTAATGTTGAAATCCAGGAAATTCTGCGCAATGTTGTGACAAAATGGCTGTCACTCAACCCTGCAACCGCAGGGTTGCCATCGCCTGCTCCAGAACTGGGTCCCACTGAAGACCTATCTCATCAGCATTGGTGAAAAATGTCTAAAGTACCTGAAAGAATTGCTGAGGTTGTCTGAAGATGCTGCTGGAGTTGAGGACATGCCAGACATTGTTGAAGTGTTCCTTCTCTTCTGTAACAATGTCCTGTCCCTGTTCGAAGAAGTGTTGAAGAAGCAGGAGAAGAATTCCACCACTTCTCTCCAGTTTCTCTCAACATCTCATGCTGATGTTGCAAAGTAGGAATTCACAGACTTCTTAAACAAATGTCATCATTTACATTGAGAAGTGGTTGGATTTATCAGAGAAAAATGGGCTTTTCCACCTGCAGCCCCTCTGTCTTACATCTGGAAAGATATCCATTGATGACATAGAGAACATAAACAAACGGCTTTGCCCTGGTTGGCAGGTAAGAATTAAACAATTGCCAGTGTATGATAGACCATGTTTTAATATTATTTTTTATATAAAAAATACAATTAATAGACAATATATACAAATAAATACAGAATCATAAACTTAGCTTACAATATGCACATATGCAATCTTTTATACATCTTACAAATTCAAACACTACATATACTCAATCGATAGATGAATAAATAAGACAATAATAAATTAATTAAATGTGTATAGGTTAAAATAATATATTAAAATATGAAGATATGATCAGATTTCTTACTACATTATTTACCACTATAAATGAAAACGTTTCTTCTGGTAGTCTGAGCACGTCCATGGATGATCTGTGTGAAGAATGTGTAACTGCAAACAGTCTTTTGGAGCACCTCACTCAGGAAAAGGAATCCTGGCAGTCCAAAGGAACAGCAAAGACGCGGATGGAGGATTTTCAGGCAGCTGACCTTCCAAACATCCAAGCTGCTTTGTCCTTTGTTCTCAGCATTCCATCTTCCACTGGTTTTGTGGAGAGATTTTTCTCCTTAATGAAGAACAAATGGACTGATGTGGGGAACAAATGTTTCACTGAATTAATTAAAGCTGAGCTTATTGTAAGCCTCAATTATGAACTGTCTTGCTTATTAGAACTGTTTTGCTCAGAGCTTTACTCTGCAGCACACAAAGACAAACAACTCCTCACTGCTGCAAGAGCTCAGAGGTAATACAAGTGGAAACAGTAGACTGTTGCCACATAACTCCGGTTTTTATTTTTTTCTGTTTTACAACTGTTGTGCCATATGCAATGATCATGGTTTGTGGACATTGGGAACCAGTGTCCATGTTTCATCTTGACATGATGACCAGAGAAGAGAACGCAAGTTTGGTGAATAAATGTGCTGCAGTTTTATTCTGCAGCACATAAAGACAAACAACTCCTCACTGCTGTAAAAGCTCAGAGGTAATACAAGTGGAAACAGTAGACTGTTGCCACATAACTCGGGGATTTTTTTTTTCTGTTTTACACCTGTTGTGCCATATGACATAATCATGTTTTTTGGACATTGGGAACCAGTGTTCATGTTTCATCTTGACAGGATGACCAGAGATGAGAACGCAAGTTTGGTGAATAACCCCTTTCAGCCAACTCCTCCACAGGGCCTCCCACAGAGGTGTGACTTACCAGCTGCCTCTCTGTGAGGACAGAAAACCACACAACACTTTATTTTCCCATGAGGATGTCAAAGACTCAGCTAAAATGGAAATCCGGGCCCAAAAGACCCAGATTTTAAGAATCCTCATGGACAAGTCATTATGGTGACCCATTCAGAACCAGACATTTTGCAACACATTTCTCTTGAATTTCAGAACTTACAGACCCAGACTGAAGAAAAGGCCTCCTAAGGACCCCTAGTGTGAGCCACTGAGACAAAGAAACCCCTGGTTGCTGTGGCCTGACTGCTAAGCTGCAGCTGGATGAAACTCAATCCTTTCAAATCGAAATGATCATATCACAAATTCTTCCAGATAAACTTTGGTTTTCACACACAAGATCAATGTTAAACTGTAATATGTCAACCATATTCCCCTTCCTCTTTGTACATATTAGTTTAGTTTAGTTGTGTTTCCCTAGTTTTAGTTAAGTTTTAAACTGAAATATGTTTGACATGGAGCCTAATGATTTTTGTTAATAAACTTTTATATTTTGAACAGAAGTTGTGAATTAATTTCATGTATGTGCAGAATTAACAGTTTCACCATGATTAGTGCTCGAATCACTCTTTCATTTATTGTTCTAACACACAGCTAGTAGGGCTGTGTGTCATAAACTATCGGTATATAACAGCTGAAATAATATCTGATTAAATAAGATATTTCCCACCAACGTGGGAGGGCAATATACATCTTAAAGTAACAGAAATATAAATTCCCAGCTGGTTTGGAATTGAATATAAAAATCACAACACAACTGAAGCCTACAGTTATTGCATTTATGGCACAAATATGTTTGCAAGTATGATGTTGCACCAAAAATGTGAACTATTTATCTACCGTTTTCTCATTTACAGTTTGAAGTTAGCCAGGACATGTCAAGAAACAGGACAGATGGACCCAGCATTCAAGGAGAGACAGTCAGTAGGAAAGTTCAAAACGTTTATTGTAAGGAAAACAAACCAAACCAAAACTAAAGTGGAGCTGCAGGAGGGGGGTGGGGCAACGCCCAATCGCTGACACTCTGAGATGAGCTCAGTGACTCACTTACCTGGTTTAGCAGTTCAGTCCATCACCCATCCGATGGGCTGACAGCTGACACAGTGCGCTGTCACCCAGAGTGTCCCTGGTGCTTCAGCTCCCGAGGATTTGCAGGAAGCCGATCCTGGAAAGGGATGCAGAACAGGCAGTAACAGACAGGTGGTGGCAGGATCCAGGCTTCCAGGCATCCTAGAGCTCCCTGCGGGCTTAGAGAGTCTGACCAGAAATCATAGGCGTGCTGTGATCTGGAGTTCACAAAAGACAGGCGCAAGACAGGATCAGGTCCAGATGGGCAGGCTCGTGTGGAAGAGGGTAGTAGACAGGGGCGCGCATACATAGACACTCCGTGGCAGTAAGGTAAAAGCACTAGGAAGTTTTCCCTTTATCAACTTAAAAAATGTGCTTTTGAAACTGGCTTTTTATATTATTATTTATTAAGATTTTACTGAGGTCGGTTTTGAAATGATCTTTTGAAAACCTGAGCCATTAAAACGCACTGAAACGCGCAAATGCCGCCCCCAATTGTCTTCACCTTCCATAGCTACACACCGCACCAGCCTATCTCTTCCTTTGTCACGCGGAACTCGGGTCGGTCGCTCTGCAGGGCATGCCATGCATACATCACGCGCAGTTCAGTAAGCATCTTCAGATAGCAGGAACGTACGCTGACAGGCTGCTTCTCCCGTGTCCCCATTAGCCAGGTAATATACAGATCAAGCAAAATAATTTTGTTGTGCAATTATTAAAATCTGTCTCATCCAGCAGCACCAAACAAGCAGTTTTTTGCCGACTGGTCACCTGATAAACTAGTTATCTCCTTGTAAGATTCTATTTTACTTTTTTATATTTTATATCCATATTTTATCTTAAGTGTATATATTATTTCTATTTTATTGCATTGCATTACATACCCACAGTTTCTTTAGATATTTTTATAATTTTATTTACCTATTCCATATTATATGTTTCATGTTGCACGATTGTACCACAAAAATTCCTAGTTTGTGAACTCACAATAGCAATAAACCTGATTCTGATTCTGAAAAGTTTACACTGTAGCCCAAGTCAATGACAGATAACGGAGGACGTACTCCACATAGGCTACAAATAAATTGCTACCTGGGACAAAGAAAGGAAACACGTAGAATGAAAAGACCGGAGGATGAGGGAGGAAATGCAACAGGATGAGGGAGAGCAGATGGGTGAGGGAAAACATGGGAGTCATGAGCCAGATTAAAGAAGAAGAAAGATGAGCAAGCGTACTACTTTAAAGTAGTACACTTTAGTCTGTTCTATTGGTGGTGTGACTTTTTTCCATTGAAAACTGAAGTTTAGAGAATGTTACAAATAAAAGTCAAATTTCAATCAACATGCGTGTAGTTTTTTTTATAATTAAGTGTTCCACGCGCGCTAAAAAGTGCCCTCCTCCCCCTCCTCAGCACCTGCCCCCCAAAATGTCTGTGCACGCCTCTGGTAGTAGAGACTGGTCTCCTCCTTGGAGCCAGGCTTACGGAGATAAAAATTGAATCTCCCCGCGATATAGAGCCAAAAACCCTGAGGACTCCAGCAGGGGAGGAACAGTGGACAATCAGGAGACACTTCAGAGGAGTGATCATGCGATCTGCATCTGTCTCACTGCCAGCCTCAGATCAGCTTCTCTGATTGGCTGATGTGGCAGGTCGAGCAGTAAACATTAATTTTTTAGAATTCCAGCAGCTGCTTGTGAAGCGTGTCACGCATGTCAGATGTTCAGAAGCTCATGAGGTGCTCAGAGTCTCATTAGACGCTGCTTCAGCTGCTTCAATGCATCAAGGAGTGCTGCTCCTGCTGTTCGAAACACATTGCGGGACCCTTTGATGTGCATTGATTGACTTTGCATGTTACCCAGCTGTTTCAATCGTGTGCGGTTTAAACATAGTATTACCTATTGGAGTTCTGGAGGATAAAAGTAAAATAATGATCCACTTTGAGCCTCACAAAAAAAAATCATAAATAATGGCCAGACAGTGCAGGCAAGAAGTGAAAAAAATCTCCACAGATCAAAATCTGCTCAGCCTGCATAGTAAGAAGCTCTCTATACCCACTCAGTGTGACTTGGATATATAATTGGATCGGAGATTAAAAAGTTGGTTGCAATCAGTGGAACATGGCCTTTTATGTCTGCGAGCTGAGCTGAACATGGTTATCCACACTTTTCTGCTTTAACAGTTACAGAATTTTTTCAGCCAACACAAATCTTGCATGGCTTCCAAGGTTCTCTTTTGGTTAATTAAAAGTAAATTGTGAACAAGGTGGTATTTTGATTTATCCATTTTTAGAACTAGAAAAATCTGAGTGTTGCACTGATTTATTTTTTTTTTCTACCAACACTGCTGCTTTTAGCAACCATTAAGTGGTTTTGCTATTACCTTTATCGGCCTCTGCCTTTGATAGGGATTGAAGAGTCTCTGTATGAACTTTAGGTCCTTAAGCTTTTCTGATCTTTGCTGACCAATTTAGTATGTTATTTACAGACGTCTTTTGTTTTGCGTTTCCTGATAGAAAATTAATTTAAACTTCAGACTTTTCCCGGTTTGGATTTGCTGATTTCTCAGTTACAAGCACGGCAAGGTACTTACCTTGTAAAGATTGACAAAAGGATCAGATACGGCTACATCAAGCAATCAAAGTCCAACAATTTTAATTAATGATTTACAGGTGCAAACATTGTTTTTGCTCTACTTTGTTGGTGTGATTGTCATTTTTTACTTTATTATTTGAAATCAGTTCAATCTCACCCAAATAAAGTGCCTGACTAATCAGCTTCTTTTTCAAAGACTCTGGTCTAAAGACTAACTTCTGTTTTGTCTGGTGGAGCAGAAAGTTAGGAGTCATCCTCGATTTTATGTCTACAAGACATGCCTGTAATCTATGTAATGGGATAGCTTTATCTGGATTTATAGATATAGCTGGGTATCATCAGCATGACAGTGAAAATTAATCCCATGCTGTCTAATAATATATGCTCCCAATTCTACCAATTGGGACTGAGATCCAATAGGACGAGCACAGATACAAGTTCATTATCTGAGGCCTTGACAACGTCATCATCGACTTTCACTAGAGCTGTTTCAGTGCTATGATGTAGCTCTAAAGCCAGACTGAAACTTTTCAAAAAGTTAATTATGGTGTAAGTGATCTGTAAAACTTGCTTTGGCAACTACTTTCTCAAGAATTTTAGATAAGAAAAGAAGATTGGATATAATTCTATAATTGACCAAGTCACCTGGGTCAAGAGACGGTTTCTTAAGAAAAGGTTTAATTACAGCGACCTTAAAAGCCTTTGATACATATGCCTGTATCAGAGAGAGATAAATCACATTTAAAATGGAGGAGTAGATCGAAGGGAATACCTCCTTAAATAGCCTGGTTGGAACTGGATCTAAAATACAAGTTGAAGGCTTAGATGAAGACAATAGTTTTGAAAGTTTGACTGGATCAAAGCAGTCAAAACCCGGTTCACCTCACATGCTGACTCACCTTCCAGAGATAAACCAATCATAGTTAGAGGAATGCTAATGATCTTACTTTTAATTACAATAGTGCCTGTTAAAAAGCATTTGTAATGTAGCTACTAAGTGTATTTGCATAAAATAACTAAAAAAATAACTAATTAATTAAGCTTATGTCAAATAAAAATGTAAATTAAGTTAAGTATACAGCAGGGTTTATATAGGGAACATATAGCATAAAGGTTAAGGGGTAAATAAAAGCTAAGATGTTAATTATGAAATATGACATTTTTGTCATGATGGATTTAGGATTCAAGCCCATATGCAGAACACCACTGGAGGCTGGGTAAAAGTTTAACAGAGTTTATTTATGGTTCTGATACACAAGATAATGAACAGGATGTGGAACAGGTCCGGGCTGGTTTCACTGAAGTCTGCAGAGATGATTGTTTGATTAGCTGGGCAGGCAGATGAGTAATGAGTCCTTTAGATAATTCAGATTCTACCTTGACTGAATCCGGGCTTCTCTTTGAGAGAGAGGGAACCGTTGGGTCCAGAGACTGTTGGTTCAGCAGAGTACACAAGCAGCTGCAGTGTCTAGCTTCTGACTTTGAACGGCAGACCTTGATCAGAGTTTTCCAGCTCTTCACAGAGAGCAGCAGGGGAATCCAAATAGGAATCTTCAGGTTTGGCTCACCAGGGCAGATTGGCCGGTTAAGCTCACCCAGAGCTTCAGGCTAGAGACAGGTTTTCCTGTGAGGCAAAAAACAGAGGAGAATTAGAATCTGTTCTCTCACTTGAGACAACTAAGATTCTTCCAGGTATTGTATCAGAGGCTCAGGTTGCTAACCAAACTAAGGTCAGCACTGCGGCGAAGCAAGGTCTGGCAGCTGGTTATAAAGGGAGGTCTCCTGATGAGTAGATGCGTTCTCAGGTGTGCTGGAAGGCTCCAGCTCCAGGAGACCCACAGTGCACTCTGCTGGGAGAAAGGTGGTACAGCTTCCAGATCCAAACAGTACCCCCCAGTCCTAACAGAAAACAACATAAAAACAGAAGAGGATCCTCGGCTGGCCTCTGGTGGGCAAGCCTGAGGATCCCAACAATTTTATGTTGTTATTTTAGAAAAGTCCTTAGTTCTGTAGAATATAGTAAACTGCATGATAGAACCTTAACAGTTTCCATGAAAGGATAAACATGTATGAGTGGAATATAAGCACTGCTACCCTCTTTCTGACAAAAACTTCTTCTAAATCATTGTTTGGAGGTTAGGAAATGAGTAATCTAAAACTCAGTTACAGCTGATTAACTTAACAGGCAATAATACTTGAAAACACTACTTTTGATCTTAGAATTCTAAATCAATATAATCAATAAAAATCTAGTTTGCAGGATGACTTCCTGCTGAGAGGCAAAGACAAAACAATGTTAAGACTCAGGTTAACAAAAAATCAGCTTGAATCAGCAAAACTCAGCTTGGCTAGAGTACCCAAAACTGGCAAACACTCAGGCATCGAGGTGAGTGGCAGTCAGCAGCTTAAGAACACTCCATTAACAAGGTAACCCCTTGTTAATGGAGTGTGAGGAGGAGAATCAGAACCAGGCGCCGCCTGGCAGACAAACACATAGAAACACAGACCACACAGACTGGAGTCCTAACAGTACCCCCCTCTCAAAGACCGCCACCCGGCGGTCCAGAGAAACCGGAGGGCTGAGAGAGGGGGAAATCCCTAATGAGGGAGGGGTCCAAGATGTACGATCCCGGGACCCAAGAGTGATCCTCGGGACCGTAACCCTCCCAGTCCACTAAGTACTGCCACCCATGCCCACGGGGATGAGCATCGACAATGCATCGAACCGTGTAGGCGGGGTGGCCATCAATGTCCAAAGAGGGAGGGGGCTCAGCGTGTGGGCACAAAGGACTCGACAGGCTTCCACTGTGAGATGTGGAAGGTAGGGTGGATGCAAAGGGAGTGGGGCAGTCGGAGACGGACAGCAGACTCTGATGAAATGAGGGGAAAGTTTCCTTGACATTGCCTTGAGGGGAATGTCAAGGGTGAAGAGCCAGACCCTCTGGCCCGGGCGATAGGAAGGGACAGCCCTCCTCCTGCAATTGGCCCCCCTCTGATTCTGCTGGGATGTCCTCCCCAGCGGTGGATGTGTTGTTTAATGGAGGGTACGGCGATCTCTGCCTCTTCACATGGGGAAAGGGGTGGCTGATATCCAATGGGTGGCCTGGTTACATGACTGACTCCTGGCCTGAAAAAATCTCCCTGTCCAGCCCTGGGGATGACTGAATTCTCTGTAGAGGTAAAAACGCGGGTTAGTAACCACCAAACTGTGACGGGGAGCAATAGTGAGCATGTGAGTCACTAACCTGGTTTTTAAATTCAGTCCGTGCCCAGAGGAAGGAGTGGAATCCAGCCGGATGATTTCTCCACAGCATGCGGTAGGAGCTGCTCAGAGAGTTCCAGTATTGATACACACAAAGTTGTTGTTGATGCAGGAGCAGATGTGCAGACCAGAAGATCAGAGATCCAAAGAGGTACCAAAGGGAAATCAAAGGGTACAGATCTAGGTCGTTTGCAGTCAGAATTCAAACAGCAGTCCAAAGACAGGTCAGGCATAACAGATCAGAATAGGGGGAAGTAAAACTCAGAAGTCCAGGGGCAGAAACTAGTGAGGGTCAGGTAATCAGAAACGAAGGAACTGGAACAGTTGGATCTGAGGAGTGAGAATGAAAACTAGGTGGAGCTAGGCAGAAGAAATTTTTCAACAATCCAGTCATCAGTGCCAAGATCATGACAGAAAATTTCTTTTAGCTAAATACTTAGGTTAAACTGATCAAATTCATGTGATTGCATATCACTCTTAGGGACTTAAGTTCAATCCCTAAGTCATTGTTCAGTCATTGGTCGAGAGTCAGGAGATGGAAACAGAATGTAATCTTGAGTGTGAAAAGGAGGCTTCACTACGGAGGAAAAAACCATGTCCAAGCTGATAAAAAAAACATGTATTTCCTTAAAGGAAT